>CAJVPQ010000751.1:0-23646 GCA_910591825.1 Funneliformis caledonium
TGCAAATATTTAAACTTCTTATTGGTTAATTTAAATTCAAATAGTAGACCTTATATGGTATAGCGTAGTACCCTCCCTTAGACCAAAGTACTCCCTGTAGTATAGTACCCTTCCAACTTCACGAATTGGTAAAATACCCAGGTACTTTAGTCAACCGTTTACAGTAATTCAGAACTGCGTAATGAGTGAAATAGAACATACCAGAACTTTGGGGAAAGTTCATCAGTATGTCAACACAAAAATATTGCTCTTAACCGGGGTTATTAATAGATCCTCTAAAAATAATGACTGCAGATGCTAGTGATATACTACTGCGCATATAATATTCTGCGGAATCACATACGTTTACTACAGAGAAGAATAGATGACGCTTTACTGTACACGATATTTAAGCCACCCACGTGATTTGAAAAAATAATACGAATATATATGGCAATCTTACATCACACAACCTATTCTTCAGCAAGAATTTTTCTGACAATGCACTGCGCATTTCAGGTAATCAGTTCATATGACGAAGTTTCGTCTATGCTTTTACAAATACTATTGGGATGTCAGGATTAAGAGCTTCTCTGCATTTGAGTGAATAAGTTCGTTTTCCGTAATATTCACCAACATCCTATTCAACTCTTATATCATTCTATATACTTTTTTCTTTA
This sequence comes from Funneliformis caledonium, assembly GCA_910591825.1. Classification (NCBI taxonomy): domain Eukaryota; kingdom Fungi; phylum Glomeromycota; class Glomeromycetes; order Glomerales; family Glomeraceae; genus Funneliformis; species Funneliformis caledonium. The sequence goes on from CAJVPQ010000751.1 coordinate 660, forward strand.
TGCTTTCCATTACATAATAGACAGAGTGTTGAACTATTAAGAATAAATCGCTCACCACATTCACTACTATCGCTTAAAGATAGAGAAGGAAAATGCTCTAATACTAACCCAATGATATTTTTTCATTTCTCTTTGAGGTCTTCAGGCAAGATAGAAATCGGAAGTCTGGATTTCTTAAATGATCCTACCTTACTGGAAGAATTAGAGTTATGAGATGAAGGAATAGGTGTATTTGATACGTTTACCTCAGCTGGTTTGAGTGTAGTTAAAGCATTTATTTTAGGCAAATTTTTTCCGAAACCCACAGTCTCAGAAATTTCAGTCACATGATTTGGACAACCTGAGGTCAGTGAAATTTTTGGATCAGTAAAAGAATTGGAATTATTAGAAAAGTGATCTATAACCTTTTGGAGATCTGTATTGGTAATTTTTGAGATAGAATTTACACTATAAGTTTTGATATACCAGACCTTATCTATCCCTATTTTTTTGAATAAATCTAAGATTTTTATAGCTCTCTGAGTTTGTTTACATAAATTATCTCGCTTAGTATCAGGAAATTGTTGGACAATAAAATCGTAAATCTGCCCTTTTGCCTTTTTCTCACCAATTCTATCACGGCCATGATATCTTTAACCATAATTAAAAATTCTTTAGCATACAAATACCAGCTTAATATCTCTTCTTGATTAGCTTTCATTGCGAGACCTTCTGTATTGCTAGCTTTTTGATATAAGCAAATGATATTTTCCTTACCTGAGATAAATGAAATTTCTGAAGAGTTAAGAGACAATGCGTATATGAAATCATTCTCCTGAATAGATGAAGGAGTAGCGGATTCATAAAAGTTATGAGAAATTTCTTGAATTAATCCCTGCCCATTTTTTGTACTCACGAGCTTTTCAAGAGAAGAGATACCAGAGGCAATATCAGATATTTTTTGTGATGATACTTGATACGTTTCCTAATATCATTGCTAATGCTTTTCTTATGGACCTTAACCAAGAAAGTATTCATCTTCATATCCTCTGATGTCTTCTCTTGATCTGATACCTTTGGTATCTCTTCAATCTGTTCTAATAATTTTAACTGACTATGAACTTCATGAACAGGCGACGAATCAGATACAACAATAGCTGATACCTCTGATGACATTTTCTTATTTCCCTTCGGGTTATTCTGTAGCTGTCTATCCACTATCGGGGGACTCTGTTCCAATATCACAAGTCTGGCTTCAAGCTTCCTGACTTTAGACTTGAGTTCAGTATTTTCAGCTTTACATTTGGTATTCTTCTCAATAATCTGTCTCAACTTCGCATTCTCAGCCTCAAGTTCGGTGATACGCTGTCTCAATAATTCAAGCTCAGATGACATGATTGATAATATTCTTATAGAAGATATGAAATATTCAAAAGTCCATCAGTATATATATATGCTATTTTTAAATTTGCGTGATGGGGAACTCACTTCCCGTCATGAAAATTTACTAAGAAAAATTTTTTATTATTACATGTGAAAAAATAAATACAAGTTTGAGACTGCCCTGTGATATATATTATTTTTTAATAAACTTTTTGATCCTAGTCCTCTTGTTAGCTGGAGAACTATCTATACTAACACAATCCTTCAGCAACCTAACAATAATACCAATTATCCTTTTTACGTTACTTTGTAGTAATTTAAGATTATCTTTAACTGTGGACTTCATAAGATTAATCTGATACTTGCTACCGCTTATGAAGAAGATGCCATCCAGAGTATATATGATAAAATGCCACTCCGTACCTATGGTCACAATACCATAGATATAGTCAAAATAGTCATTTCCAAATGCTTGATCTGCAATTCATTTTTTCTTATTTATTTGGAACGTACTTTCAAATTGTGTCAGATTCTAAGAAATAAACCATCATTAATATCTCTAATATGTTAGAAAGCGAAAATGTAAATAGTAGGCCTACCTGCGTATATCCAATCTTAATATTTTGTGGTTTCCCTTCAGTAATGCAGAGGAGGTCTTTCAGACTTTTGATTGTGTAATCTACTCAGCCTGTTGCGTTTTCACCGGATATATCTTTTTGTAAAACTATAAATATGTCTTGAGACATAAGTTTTTTGGTTATGACAATTAATGTGTATAATATTGTCAAAATAAATTCATAGCGTATCATCTCGTTAGTGTCAGTCGGTCATAGTTTTTACATTCGAAAGTTTCAATATTATATCATTTATGCAATAATTAAAGGCCTTATCATCATCATTAATTTCTTCAAAAACTGCGGAAGAAAAAATATGTTATTATTCATAATAGCTCATCAGTTTGCTTAAGAATATAATCACTTACCAGGTGTAAATTGTTTGATATTTGTTATATCTTTCCCATTCACCTTATTTTTATGTAACATTTTCTTTAAGTCATCGAGAGTTTTAAGCGAGGAATAATTTTATAGCTTCTGGCTAAGACCTTCGATGAAGTCTACAAGTCTTGTTGGCCCTCCTTTCATACCATAATGTCCAAGTTTTTCTTCAGTTAACTTGAGAAAGTTAAGATCAGCAATTTCTTCCTTTTGTAAAATTTTAAAGTAGATCTCAGTGAGCTTTAAGTCTTTCCTTTTCAGATAATTGATAAGCTCCTATGTATTAAAATCCTTAATCACATTTGACATTGTTTGTGAAGAAACTTCTTCTGTTATTAAGTTTGGAGAAGAAGGTATAGAGGGTTGTAAAGATATAGCATTTATATATGAGTGCTTGTATTTGTGCTTGCGAAAAAAATATGCACTTGACTGCAGTTACAGGCAAAGCTGGTTTATGGATATAAAAGTATTTTTGGTTTCAGCGTTCAGAGAGAAATGATTTATTTTTTTTTATATCGATTCATAATACTTTTGCCTAATATATATGCAATTAAGATGTAGTACAGAATTATCAGGCAATTATATTACATCATTATATATGATATTTATCAAGTTTTACGACAAGACGTAATATATGCTTTATTTAAGAAATAAAAAAAAGTTACTAGAACTCGGCCTACAATACATAAAATTATGACTATAGTGCTACATGATACAGAAGATTATTCTGGCTCTGCTTTAGGCTCTTCAGCAAAATGAATTATACATATTTTGAGTGGGATATCAACTCCTAATCTGCTTTGAATTATAGCCTCGAGAAAGCTATAACATTCATACTTTTCAACTGTAATTGTCTGCATTACTTTAATGCAAGGGATATTCATAAGTTTTCCTATAAGAATAATAAGACAATTGATAGTAATGTTGTTATTGTCCATTTCAACTCCTAAATACAAAAATCCATAGTGAAAAAATTGCTTGGTCCACTCACATTAAAGAACATATACTGTATATACCTTAATTTGCATTATTTTTTACAGGAATATTTTTTGCGAAAAGTTAGCTGAACTTCCACATACCTTTAAATGTTTTATATCTTGCTGGGAAAAGATAGGGATAAATATAGGTGATTAGCATTGTCGTATGATTCCAAGAATTCTATGAAGACACATGCAAATGGAATCCTCATACCTTTTCACATGTAGATCTACTAGAGAAACACATAGTTAGTCTTACGCTTAGCGATCTTAAAATTACAAAGTTCTCAGCCTTTTATAACATATGCTTTTATCAGCATTATTTACTTTTACAGTAGGTCCTATATTGCGTGTAGACCTTCTTTCTCATGTTTGTTCAGAAAAAATAAAGAATAAAAGTTAATATGTTTTCTTTTTAAATGTATATACAAGGTTAATGTTACATAAACCCTGTCTAGTGATCGCCTATTTTTGTCGTACATGAGTACATGTATTGAGGCTCAGCAAATTCTTTCGAGCTGGAATGCTTCATATGATCTAGTCTTAAAGGACTCTAAGTTGATATAATAACTGAGCACCACTCCAGAGCGATGGTCTAGCTAGAATATAGCGTTTACTCAATCTTCTTGATAATTCGTCATTAATATAATTATCTAAGGATGCAACATCTCTTGATGCATCATATTGTATTCCTGAGTTCATGAATCACATCTAAGATTCTATTATTTAGGAAAGGTACCTGAATTGGCACGAAATTCTCAACATGGATATTTGGATTAAGAAAAATAAACTGATCTATGGCTTCTTTGCTAATATTACTACACCGTTCCAAATTGAGGTACTTTAAATTAAGATATGAACCAGCAATTTCTTTGATAGTTATATCAGCAATTTGACAAAATCTAAGACTAAGATGTTAGAGCTTTGGACAGAAACGAATAATATTACAAATTGATAATTCAAGAAACTCTGTGCAGTATGAAATGTTTAGATATTCTAATTTATGGCATGACTGAGCGATTTTTCATAGATCTAGATTATATACTTCTTGAGTACGAAAGTTCCTAAAGTTACCTGACCAATCATCGCACAGATTGAGATACTTCAGATTTAGGTATGAACCTGTTATCAGTTCTAATGCTCTATTACTAAATCCTATGCTATTTATGAAACTCAAGTGGGTTATATTTAGGCATGAATGTACAATGCTTATGATTTTTTTATCTGAAAGTGAATGGTAGTATGATATTCTAAAATGAGTTACATTTGAGCAATAAACTGACGTTTGCTTTCTATATATTAGCTTTATAAATTTTTTCAATTGAGAGAGATCCTTTGCACGTTCTATCCTTATGAATTTATTTAATTGAAAGCAATTCTTTGCACAGTAATTATAATCATTTGGAAGAGATTGTTCAGGATATAAGTCTTTTCCTCTCAATTTGATACGCTTCTACAGAATAGGTGCATCACATTTGTATCACAATCGATAAATAAATAGAGTGGGATAGAGGGATTTATCTATCGCTAAGAAATATAAAATCTGCTCTAGTAGTTCCTGTATATTAAAAATGCCTGTATGCGTCATATATAATCTGTATTATATGTTGTATCTTTAAACGAAAAAATAGCAAAGCATCTTTGGGAAATTATGCGATCACTACTCTGAACTAAGCCTTTCCACTATCTCATCTAACGCAAGTACTTCTAGCCTATCCAAAAGAACTTTAAATGCATTCTCAGATGATAATCCTCTGAGGAATAGATTTTTAAGAAGCCATTCTGAATAGTTTTTGCTTAAATTACACTCTTTCAGTTTTGAATAATATTCCTTTACTGTATAATTGTCTTGAACTATTCTTCCAAATAAAAATTCCATTCTTTTGTATCATTCAAGATTTGCCTTTCTTTCCTATATATTATTTATACTGCGAGAATTTTTTAGTTCCTGTTCTGGAAGATATTTTAGAATAAATGATATTATTTTTAGCGAAAGAAGATCAAGTAAATTATCTGTATGCATTGTATTATTTATATAGTTAGAATACCTTTCGATTGGAATAAATAAACCTCTATCATCGCTCTGAACTCTCATTTATCAGATAACTAATTAGCCTTATTTTTATTATATGCATTTTTCTCCTAATCTTTCCTTTAGACTAAGCACTTCTGAATTCTTTAATGCTTAATCATGTTTACTATTTCATATATGCTAGATCTTAGGCGAATGAAAAAATAAAATTTAATAAATGTTGTCTAACCCATTTATGTGATTAGTTTTCATTGAAGAGTTCGAATATCGTTGCCTGATCATAAGGCTGTCCTCTTTTTCGAAAATTGACTATAATATAGTTTTGCGTTGGAGAAGCATGGTTGTCTGGCGAATGTCAAAAGGCTTAACTGGCAATGCACATAGCTTCTGATAAATTCTTCGCACCATTCGATACGACTGCAAATACTGCCCCTAATTTGCGCAAATAGCTAGAAAGAAGTAGTTTACCAATTTCAGAAAGAAATCTATTTTTTTCAGAAATGTATTAAACCATTTAACTCTTAGTACTTCTGGATCCCTCAACTGTCCAGAAGAAATTGTATCCTGAATCCAAGTAAGAAGAAGTTTAGCCTGCTCTTCATCTCTTTTTAACAATCTAAATATCTGAAGATTATCCTATTGGCCTCAGTTTTTTGCGTATCCAGTTACACCTCTATTAGATATACGCAAATCTTTAATTTTGGTGGGACAGACGCAAAGCATTATCATTACATCGGCTAGGGCTTGCATATCGGGTATGTTAGACACATCATAGAAATCGAGTCTCTCCTTAACCGATTCTAATGAGAAGTGATCTGGAAAATCAATCCCTTCATTTTCACGTTGATCCCTACGCTCCTTTTGAATCTTATTAAATGCGCAGGTTATTTCTTCGTCTAATATAGCAGAGATTATCTTTTCTGGGACATTGAGTTTCCGCAACTCTCTTCGGAGCCTACTAAGATGGGATATGGTGGTGATAGGGTTAGGAACGTTATAGTTAAAGTTTTAGCTATCACCTTTACTTCTTTTTCACCAAGATTATTTCGAATAATACGCTGGGCTATACTTTCGATGGTTTCTTCATATGGGATGATGTTGGATATTTGGCATATATTAACTTCTCCTGCTTCATCCCTCCTTCTTTGAGAATACTCGACTTCTACTTCGACAAATTCTCTGATCAGAGACTAATACAAACGCCTGCTCTCTGCTAAAATTATACCCTTTTTAGAAGTGCTGACGGCTCTTGTCTTTTTCAGTTTATCTGTCAAAAGCTCGAGTAATTCTGAAGCATGCTGGCTAAGTTCTTCATTACTCATATCTTTACTGAGTTTGTGCTCTGCAACATACTTTGTTATAATCGTGAACATGGTTGTGTAGATATAGCTTGTGAAGTAACTACTAGATTATGTACAACCCTTAGGTTATTCTATATCCGAAAAAGTTCAATTCAAAAAATTTCCTCAGAGCTATGCTTCTTCGAAAAAAGAAAATATCATAAATGGCTCTTGAGAAGGTTAAGGAAGCGAAAAAAATAATATAACTTATGCTCTGCCATTAAAGCGCTTCGTAGACTAGCATAACACATTTTTAAATATCTATAATGAAGATAAGTTTAACGTATATTAATCTTAAAAACTTTTCCAGAAAGAAGTATTATGCCTTTTGGTCTTTTTGGTGAATACATATCTGATTCGGAAGATGAGAATTACTCAACTTGGCCTTGCCTAAATAAGAAAGATGATGGGTCTATTTGCGGAAAAAGATACTTTCGTGAGAACGGGTGTGTTAGACACTATAAGTCTCCACCAAATAAAATGTGCGCATCCTGTAATGGACCAATCCATTCTCAAACTGGCTTTCGTATGATGTATAAGAAAAACTGGCTAGAGAGTCGCAAAAAGAGTGAGTAGGTTTTGTAATTTTAGCCGAAGACACGGTTACTAAGCTGACCTGCTAAAGCAAAGGAATTTTGAATATCTATAATAAATGTGAAGATGAAGTTTTAAGAATATTAATATCAAAATTACCTTGTATGGGTCGTTTTATCTGCCAATACATCAAGAGAGATGGTTCGATTTGTGGGAAAGAGTGCATGAGTAATTTAGGATGCTTCAGACATTTTAAAGCCCGTTTTAAAATAATATACCCTATCTGTAATGAGCGAACTTATTCCAAGACCAGAATCTGTAGCACACATGGTGAAATTTATGACCATGTCTGACGTGAAAGTAAAAAAACTGAAACAGAATCGATAGTTACTTTAGTGACCCCATCTGATGCGATCAAGATACTTAGCTAAATAATGAATGATCTGGTCTGAAATATTATTTTTCCTGCCTTATAGAATCAAAAAGTTTCTGGATCGATCCCTTTAGAATCATCTCGTTATCTGTATTCAGCTTATATGGTGAAAGCTCTAGCGCACCTTTATCTCTAAAACCAGTACTGTTATATGACTGGCGATTAATTTTGTATGAATATTCCCAAACCTGCTTTTCTCTGGGACCTATTCTTTTTTATCACTTTTAACGGTATATTCACACTAATTGCTAGCAATTGCATTAATTGCTTGTATAGCCGATTTAAGATCTGGTATTTTCTTTGCACAAGACTTAAAACCAAAGAGTAATAAAGATTAGTTTCAGATTTCTATAAACCTTTCACAAGATTGTGTAAATGATTCTGATGCAGTATCACCAGAAAGAGTACACCTGTCATCAATGCCAGTAAAGCCTAGTATTCAAAAAAGTTCTTATATAACTTCCCAATGATTTGCTAAATAAGATTTACGCAAATCCTCTGCTACTGATTTTTCCAGATTCTCTTCGGCTTTATAGCAGGCAATTTCTTATTGTACATTTTCTTCAGCTTTCAATCTCTTCATTGCATTCTCCTCATCATGACCTTGCCTTCAAAAATAAGACAACTGTAAGAAATGCTTCCGAGCTTCAAGCGAACTAAAATTTTCAACGAATTTTTTATTGCAAATATTATTCCAATCTTCGATACTCATATCTTTACAATAAAGATTCCACATATAAAAATGTTTAAGTGTTATAGTATCTGTGATAGAGCGCTCTTGATCGAATTTAAGGACTTCAGCTTCTTCAGGACTAAGATTCTGAGAAGTAGCAATTGCGTTAAAATCTGTATTCTTGATAATTAATGCTTCAACCCTAATCTCATTATGAACCCTTTTGCGATTTCCTATAACTCCTCGACTCTCATCCATTTTTATAATTTGAAGAAAAGCGCCTATACTGGCTATAAGGTTACAAAGCTTTTCAATAAAATATCTTGCAGAAAGATGTTTCTGATGCTTGACTTCAATGAAAGTTATTACGGCCAGAGACTCATCAACTTTATAAGAAATGGTATTATTATTCCATTCACGATATCCCTTTATTGCTGTGGGTACATTATTAGGCTGAGCACTTGAAAGTTCTGCCTGAATATTTTCACGACCTGGTGGGAGAAAAAGCTCATTAGAATTTTTCTGATAGAATAGGGAAACAATACGACAAGAATAGTCACGAATTCGATAAAGCATTTGTGCAAGAGCTTCAATATGAACTGGAGTGGCGATATTTGTAATAGCTATAATTATTTCGAAGTGACTCGTAACCTCAAATGATATTCCTGCCTCCACTGTATTTGTATAAGCTACGCAATCAAGTTCATTCCAAGCGATATTAATATTAGAAAAGTCTCTTTGACGTTATTTTCCATCTATATTTCCATAATAGGCATAGGCTCTAACAGGCGAATTATCAGGCTTAGATAACTTAGATACTTTTTTTACTAATGCTCTAGCTATCACCGCTCCAGTAGATACAAATGCCACACGTTTACCCTGCCTTAAAAGATCATATCATATTCGCATGGCTTCAGCTCTGCTATTCGGATCATAAATAAATTTAACTGTCTCGCCTATATGAGGCTGATACTTATTATCAACTACGTGAATATTTTCACTATGATAAGCCTGGAGGAAGGATAGTGTCGATGTATTTGCAAAGGCATCTATGGCTAAAACATGCCTCGTAGATCTTAAAACATCACGTATTGCATTCTTAGACTTCCGTATATTTGTACCACTGGACATTTGACGCATGATGGCATTGGCTTCATCGAGAATAGCTACAAACGGACAGGCTGTAAACTCAATACAGAAAAGACTCTCAACCTGTACTATGATAATATCCCATTTATCTATAGATAAATCTCCTAATGTATTTTGGTAATTGCAAATTCAGAAATCTAATGCTTTTAAATCATTGAGTTTTGCTTTTGATTCATTGCTAAGAGACTTTCGGTAAGAGATTCAGATGAAGCATGGCAAAGAAGAAATATCATATACTTTATCTTTCAATGCTATAATAATCTCCCTTAACGCAGTGGTTTTCTATGTTTTTAGAGGAGAATGGATAAGCGTTGTCATTTTCTCAGTACTCAAGAAATCAGGATATGCTTCTGAAGAGTCCCTTAATTTTTCTACATTAATAATTGTCTCTGATAATCTTACAAGAGAATGTGGATTTGATATAGCATTGCTTATTCTTTTAACTATTCCTCGCTTAGATTTTGCAGAAAATTTAGTTACTTCTCCGAATGTTAATCCTTTATGATCTAATTTATATTGCTTTTGCCGATAACATCTAAGCATAAAGCTCCCGCTTCTAAGAAGAAAGCCATATAACTGGTCTTTTTCGTGTTTGATATCGCAAATAGGGCATGCTTCTAATGACTGAGTTTGAAAGTTGACAAATCCCTTTCTAATGTCGCCAACCTCAAGCTATTCATATTTTGCGGTAACCAAATCAGCTCTCACGCTTGAGGCAGTTTTATCTTCGATGGGTTGGAATTCCTCTTTTTTCAGCTTTTCAGAGAAAAATATTCAGGGCCAGATTTTAGAATAATTGGATTTAGGCTGAACTAAATAATTTTCTAGCTCGCAATATCCATTCTTGATGGAAGAAATTGCAGGTCTTTTAACTCTATTTTTCTTTGCCAATCTAAGAAGACGAAGGCTGAAACGAGATTTATAGAGTCCAATATCAATAAACTCTGAATATGACTTTCTAATCTTAACAGTGACTTTTTCTACAAAACTCTTAAGATCTCTGTAATCAATAAAATAGGCATAAGGATACATGATATGCAAACTGCATTTATTAGCATTAGATGAACTGGCTAAAGCAAAAGCATTTAAAATTATGAAATGATTTAAATCAGAATATATGATATCAGCATAGGCAATTAAGATTTTGAATAATAAATCTTCGCGAGAAATTTTATATCCATCTAAGAAAGGGAGTTCAGGATTTATAGGATCAGGCTTTTGCCTCGCGTCAATATTCAGAACTAAGCAAAGAGGCAAATTCCCATCAATGCACTCATGGGTATCAGGTAATCCATAAACTTCAGATGGATGATCGACTACTGTAAAACCCTTTCCTGATACTCAGACTATATATTTATCAAAAATCTCTTCAGGATGATAAGTATCTAGAAGAGCGACATCATCTTTACTATTAAATAAATATTGAAAATATGTAAGATCATTATAGCCAGGCTCAAAATCAAGGTCCGCTAACCCTGAAAAGAGCCTGATTGTTTTATTTATTGTTTTAGGGCAGGTCTAGTATTTTTTTGCGCAAGTAGTATAGTAGCATATGCAAGAAAGTAGTATAAAATTATATAGAAACTTGTAAATCTTTAAAATAAAAATTTTGAGTGAATATGCTTGTTAGCAAAATACTGGATCGGTAGTAGTACCCAAAAGTAGTCGATATGGTAGTACTCAAAAGTAGTCGATGTAGTAGTACCCAAAAGTAATCAATATAATAATGCCTAAAAATAATCGATATAGTAGTACCCCAAAGTATCTCAAAGTAGTAACTATACGAGAAAGAGTTTTAGAAAGGCTTGGGCAAAAACTAGGGTATAAATTTGGTAGTATCCACAGGTAGAATAATATATAGGAAAGAAAATAGAAAGTTATGCTTATAGATACTACCAGTGATAGGCAGGAAAGAGATCAGAAAGGTAGAAAGGTTCAGGAAAATACATGAAAAAAGGTATAAAAGCAATATAGCCTGAACCAATTCAGCATTTCGTGTCTCATCCTTAGTAATCAAAAGGGTCACAAAAGGCAAGATTGCAAGAATAGTACAACACTAACACTTCATATGTATCTCACCGGCAATCAAAAAGTGAGTGAATAGATTGCAACACATCTTTAACAAATAGATGATGAATTGCAAATTCAGCACTTCATATCTTATCCGGCAATTAAGAAATTAGCAATTAAGAAGGAAAATATATGGGCTGATTAATATAATGCAAATTACACCTCTAATCTTCTAACCAACTGACCACTAAATCAGGCCCTCGAAAGTTACTCAAAAGTTACTTGAAAGTGACGGAAAAGTGCCTAAAACTGACAAGGAACTGAACACATGATCATGACGCAGTAAGATACAGTAAATTTTGTTAATTTTAGCCAACACTATTCCATGATTTCGGTCAGATTATCAGATATAATAATTCGACATCCAAGCTAGCATACAAGTGGTCTAAAACTGGCGAACTAATAGAATCTCTCTAGCTCCTCACCAGTTCTCTAATAGTTCTATAACAGTTATCACAGCACTATCATGGCGCTATCATATCACCAAGTTAGATCTCAAATTATGTGTTCCAAGATTGGCTGAAATTATGGCATAATGTCAGCCAAAATTAATCGCAGATTTATTATACCATCTGATGCAATATTTTTTTACCACATTTTAGCATCTAGAAAGGCAATCAAATAGGCGCGAATTCTTAATATAGAACTAGTATCCAAACTAGCATAGAGGACCAGCATCCCATTATAGAACCAGGTATTCAAAGAAGACTGGAAAGCCAGAATTAACAATATAGATTTTATTATGTAAACTGATTAGGAACAAGAAGAAAGCAGTCACTATTAGATCATGAAATCACCATTAAATTAAAGCACTATCAGTCACCAATAGATTATGAAGTTACTACCATATTATATAAGAAACAGTTAAAACAATGTTATAAACGCAAAGGAGCTACCCATAAGTAGGTTATGAAGTCACTATTAGATTATAAATAGTAGGCTATGAAGTTGCCACCAGATCATGTAATTAGATTATGATATCACCGTTATATTATGAAGTTACTATTACACTATGAAGTTACTAACAGACTATAAAGTTACCATTATATTATGAAGTCACTGGTAAACTATGAAGTTACCATTATATTATGAAGTTGCCTTCATAATCTAGTCCAAGTCACATGTGACTTCATAATATAATTATATTATGAAGTCACATGCGACTAAAAAAACTAAAAAAAAATTTAAATTACCTTTTATAAAATAAAGATCCAGCTTTATTTACTTTTATTATTTCACTACAATTCCAATATGTTAATTACATAATTAAAAAAAACAAAGCCTAACTTAATTATTATTTATTTTAAAAAAATACAATATAAATCTAATATTCAGATAATAAAATATATAAAATTTTTTGATCTTATTAATTTTATATTTCTAATAAACTCTTACAAAATAAAAGATTTGTTATAAAATTTTTAATTAATAAAAATAAAAAAGTTTTTTTTATCTGAGCAAATAATTGAAGAAGTTTTTTTTGAATAACATATTAATTTGTAAATTAATATAAAAAAAACTACAATTGATTTGTTCTTTTTATTATAAATTTCTTATATACTAGATTTAAATCTGATAAATATGATGATAAAAATTCAATCTGAACTCCTTTTGCATTACAAATATCAAGTAAATATTGTCCTTTATGTATAGAAACATTATCTAATACCAAAATACTATTGGGATCTATATATGTATTCATCTTAGAAAGCTTTGATAAAAAAAAATTAATTCTTAATAATATATATTAAAATTAAAAATATTTATGAAAATAATAATACATACTAAAACATATAAGACTATTTATAAGACCTTCTTGAATTGCATATGCTAAAAAATCATTAAGACATAATGCTCTTTCTATAGTATATCATTTCCCATGAACAAAAAATGTGTGTTTACATACACATTTTTCTTTAAAATTCCATCATAATATTAAGAAAGTATTCTTTTATCATATATAGACTCATCAGAAAATTCAAGTTGTATTGAAAAATATTGTGATATATGAACTATAAAAATTTAATCTATTATTTTCATTACGCTCTATTACTAGTTTAGACAACTAAATATAATAAATAAGGTCGATAAATAAATTGATTATAATAATATAAAAATATTTAGAAAAATTCTTTAACTATTTATGGGTATAATCAAGGTGATGTATTACTTTCCAAATAGTATAATAGCTAATATGACGTCCTAATCATAATTCTATTTCAGATTGTAATTCTCACAAATACCAGTTCACTCTCTCTTTCAAAAGATTTTCTAAATATTTTATCAATTTAAGTATTCTTATTTGTCCTAATGATGATGATAAATTCTTTATACATCTAGAAACTGTAGATTTACCAATGTTGTCTTGCAATTGCTCTACTTTAAAGCCCTTCCAGAGTCCTTTCAATTATTAACCAACAAATATGTTCATTTAATTTTGATTTGGGCATTATAGCATTATACAAAAAAACAGATTTTATTGTCCGAAGCGATATAATAAAAAAAAAAATACATAAAAATTGATTGGCTAATATCACGTGTTTATTATTTTTTTCAATTAATTTAGGCAGCACTATAAATTTGGCCAGAGTTAGAAAATATTTTTGCAATCATAAAAATATTAATTCTGCCGGCAAAAATTTTACCAGGTGTCGGAACAACAAATTTTTTATCGGGATTCTTTAAAATTCCGGATTTTGCCGGAATTTACAGTACTATTTAAGCCCTGCTCTTAACATCCTTTTACTTGAGTTTTACTTTACTCTTTCCAAAACAAATGTCTTTAGTTCTAGAGACCAACTCATACTTCGATAATACACCCGTTTTGGAGTGGTCATATCATGGTTTTTTAAATGCTTTGAAACCTTACTTCATTTCTGATCAAAATTCAATTGAGAACCTAAATTCAATAGTGAGGAAGCTTGTTTAAAGAACTTTCGGGATGTAAAAGAGAAACAAGGTGATTTTGTAACTCTTCTTTTGTCAACTTCTGTAGTTTTCTGAACTGTCAAGGCAGCGTTTCGCAACCAACAGCGGGTATTGTAGGGGTTCCGTTCCTCTTTGATTCCTTCTCGCGGTGGGTGCCGTTCCTCGCGTTTTGTTCGTCTGTTGCTGGGGTGCACGTCGGGTGCACGTCGGGTGCCGTTCCTTGCGCGTTCCTTGCGCGTTTTTACGCGTTCCTTGCGCGTTCCTCTGTGACAACAGTTCAAATCTCGTCATATTGAAAATTACTAACCTCTTGGCTGTTTTTAGAAGGAACCTGAAACGCAAAAATTTTGGAAAATTGTCAAACTAGAGAGAGATCTAGAAAATGAGTTCGAAAACAAAAAGGTGAATATCATATATTTTGAATAGGATTGTTAATGGTGTCAAATACATATTCACGCTCATTTGTTATCTCTCAAGATTATTGTCAAGCGTAAATTACAAATAGACGGGTTGGATTTGGTTCATGTCTCTCGTCAGCAACAAAATTTCGAACTTGTTGATGAGTTAAATTCAGAGATACGAAAAAAACCGTGTTTTAAAGTAGATGCAGATGCGTGATTTTCTGGCGAGAATTGATAAAGTGTGGCAGCCTGATAAAAGTAATTTAACTCCTTATTTTGTATTTAGTTCGATGATGATTTTCTACTTCCCAAAACTTCTCCAACCAAACGGAAAAAACAGTTATCTCTTAAAAAGAAGGTATAGAATGCAACCTTACGATGATAATGGCTAGTTCAAATGAATTTCTCAAAAAATTTTCTGTTTCTTATAGCATGAGCAGGTCAAGATCACAGATGAAGGAAATGCGGAGATGATCGATACTGGTAATCCAATCGCCTCAAGGTCTAGTAATGATGTAATTAGCCCCAGGGATGATAAGTCAAGCACCCCGACTCATCAAATGTACTCTACGACTACAAATCGGCTACTAAAAGAAGAACAGCGAGATAAATCGACATTGTAAGTAAAGCATGTTATTAAAGTTAATTTGCATTTCCGTATTATTTTATTAACTAACAATCCAATCGCCTCAAGTTCACAATCTTCAGAGTCAATAGGAATAGGTGCAAGGTCTAGTAATGATGTAATTAGCCTCAGGGATGATAGACCAAGCACCCCGACTCATCAAATATACTCTACGACTACAAATCAGGACATTCTTGATCGGCTACTTAAAGAAAAACAGCGAGCTAAATCGACATTGTAAATAAAGCATGTTAATTTGCATTTCCGTATTATTTTATTAACAATTGTTCCTATTTTTATTATAGTGAACCGATCTGTTCAAACATAATCGATACAACAAACAAACATTCAATGGATAGATTGGAAATCAAACGTGATTATACTTGGGTTTCTGTTATTAACGAGGCAACAAAATATATTGATGAATTAATCGATAATGTATGTTTTAAGGATTTATCACTAGTAAATTCCTTTTTATAATCAAATACTTATTTCGCACAATTTTCCTTATCTTTGACTTCAGTTTGATACACGCGATAAATTCCGTAGCAAACTTCAACTTCCGTTTGTTCCACCGGATGAAATTTATTCATTTAATAAACATTATGAGATGAACTGGGTCCACTGTTTCGCCAATAAATTGTGGGTTTAATTGCTCATCTTCTATAGATGTCATTTTGCAGTTTAGGTTAAAGACTTACTTCACAATAAATCACTTTATCTGTTATCATATAGGTTATCTTTTTTTGAGGCCCCACGAAATCCACTCCTAGATAAACATTCCGAAGGTTGGCTGAATTGCCATATCTTAACTTTGTTAATTGATGACTGCTTTTTAACATGCGAAGAAATTCAAGTTCATCGGTTAGTATGAAGTTAGTTTCCTAGTAAGATTTAATACGATAGTTGATTCAATATTTTATCCTAATCAGGGGTGAAGAAATGTCATTGGCATCTAATGAGCGTAAAAATTTATCAAGGGAAGAATCGGAAAAAAAACAACCTGGGCACAAAATTGATATTCTCTTTCGTATCGATGACATGGAATATTTTGGTTCAGAAACATACGTTGATGAAGATCCACAAAACTCCAAACCGATTTCCTACAAGCAAAAACTTTTCCGCGAAATGAAGGATCAACTAGATCGTCTCTTAAAGAAATTAAAATTTACAAGGGAAACAATTAAGGAGATAAAGAATATTGCTATACATGGAATAAATCAAGGAGGTAGTTATGGAAAGCAATGTAGAAATTCTTGTATCGATTATTTTTCTGAAACCATTCTTATTCAATAAAGGTCTTAATGGAAAGATCTATACTAGTGTTTCAGGCGAAACTATTTTTCAACATCCGAAACTATCCGAAACCCTAAATTTGGAAAGATTTTTGCAGATCAAATTGGCGAAACTAGTTTCGCCCGAAACACTAATCTATACAATGTATTATGATGCTGATCTTCAACATTATTTCGTTTTCGAGACATGTCAGTATCGAATTGGTACTACATGGGGAAATATTCCGGAAAGCCTCGTGTCTTTAAAAAATATTCTATGTTTAAAGGTATGTCTTTTATTGTCAATTTGCTGGCGAATTTCTTTCTTACAAATTTCATTTTCTGATTATTGCAGAGTTGATATACTCAATGTTCTTGACTCTAATAAAATAAAAAGAATCGCCTTACGCACAAGTTCAGAGGATTTGTTTACAATTAATAATCTTCCAGAGACAACACCATCCCCGAAAAAAATTCAGAAAAAATCAATATAATTTGATGTAATATTTTATGTAATAGTCGACTGACTGGATCATCGGCTAAGTTGTCAACTTAATCGGCTAAGCCATTTAGGGGTTAATACAGGGGTATCTAATATGCAATGCAGCGCGATAAAAAATAAATTGATATCATTCAATTTTTTTTAAATAAAAATAATTAATAATATTTAGTGTTTCGGGCGAAACTAGTTTCGCCAATTTGATCTGCAAAAATCTTTCCAAATTTAGGGTTTCGGAGGTTTCGGATAGTTTCGGATCATAGAAAAATTCTCTGGGCGAAACGTTTCGGATGTTGAAAAATAGTTTCGCCTGAAACACTATAATTAATAACATTCTTTTAAACTTTAATTATTTAATGAATTTATTTATAAATAATATCAATATGATTAAAATTTTTATTTTGAATAAAGTGTAACCAAATGATTATTTTTTTTTAAAAATAAAATTTCATGAACATCAGTGATAATGTTATCTGCATCAGAAAAAAAGCCTTTTGGATGTGATAGGTATGAATAAAAATTTATGAGCTTGTTTGAATAAATAAGAAAAGGTATCTTTCTTTATATTATCATTATAAGGAATCATGAAAGTGATATTGAGAATGGTTTAAAGATAAAACAGATAGTATAGGAAGTTGTAAATATAAGGGATTTTTGTATTAACTGAAAATGTAAGAGGTTGGAAAGATATAATGTGATTAAAAAAATCTAAAAATATGAAAGTAAAATTTAAAGAAATGGGTATTTCAGATGATTAAAATACTAGAGTTTCTAATACTTTAATATGTCTTTTTAAATTTTGTTTAGTAGTTTCTATTTGATCTATAAACAAAAAATTTAAATATTTGAATTAAAATCTAAAAAACTAGCAATATAATCTAATTTATCAGAAATTTCCTAACGCTTATCTAAAGAGACCAAATTTTATTACATATTATTTTGATTTGTAAACTTATAATTTTATGAATCATATTTTTAAGAAAATTTCTTAACAATATAAGGTTAAATACTATAGTGAAAGTGTTAAATAAGTGCTACTTGATATAAGATTAGTTGCATTAACAAATGGTCAAAACAATAAATTAATTCTTTTAAAGCTGTTTAATTTTCTAAATTAAGTAATAATTTTTTAAAATTATCACCAATATAAGTAGATCTATTAGAACTTAATTAAAACAAGTCTATTAGCTAATACAGCTAGTGTATTATAAAAATAAATAAGCAGCTCTAATAAAAAAATGTACTATTTTAACTTTTATCTGTATCAAATGAAATGAAATCTAGAATTCTAATTTCATAAATACTTTCTAATATTAAAAAAATTAAAATAATTATTACTAATATAATAAATTAAATAATTAATTAATAAAATAAATTTCATAAAATATTGCTTTTAAAAGTTGTAATATTTATCATAATTTTATATAAAACAGTTTAGTTTTTTCACTATATCAATTAAATTTTTAATCTATTTTTAATTATAAGTTACATAGTATAAGCTATACAACGAATATGATTTGTTTCTAATTAAAGCTATACCAATTAATAATTATATTTTTTCCTCAAATTATGATTTTATATAGATATCAAAAAAGCAAAATTTATGAGATTATATATATCTCCTTATGAAAAATATAATTTCTAAAATAAATTACATATAATATAATTTTAAATATATACAATGATTTATAAATATTTATGCTATCATAAGATTTGATAAAAAAATGCTTATTCAACTATCTAATAGACATTAAATTTATATCTAAAATAATTATCTTGTTAATGTATTCTCTTAAAAATTCTTTAATGTATAAGGTCTAACTTTTGAAGAAGTAGCTTAAGAAAGTTTTTTTTAAGTTATACTATTAAGTTAAATAAATAATATTAAAATCACTTTCACCAATTTACTAATATTATTAAGTTAGTTATATAGGATTTATTCTAAATACAGATCTATTCAGCTTTTAGTCTTAAATTATGTTTTTTTAATAAATTGGTCAATTTTTTTATTACTACTGCTCTAATTATTGATTATTATATTGATATTATACTTCATTATCACATAAGTATTTTCAATGTAGGTAAGAATATTTGCATTTTTTTTCTTTCAGTAATAAAAGATGATTATCTTCATAAATTTAAATTACTCATATTTATATTTAAAATAAATTTATTTGTGATTATAATATTTTTTTTTTAATTGTAATCAGAACTTTAATGATAAATAAAATATATATATTAGTTTATAAAAATGTGAAAAAGATTTTAATTTTTTTAATTTTTTTATTTTGTTTAAAAAAAAATAGATAAATAAATCATAAAATTAAATTTACCTGAATAAATTTTAGAAAAAAGAGAAAAATAAAGAAATTTAAAAAATTTTTTTTTAATTTTATATGATCTTATTTAAAAAAAGGTAAAATTGTTTTTTAATGATAAATATTTATAAATAAAATTTTAATTATATAAGGTTTTCAATAAATTTAGATAATTTTTAAGCAATATTTTTAAGGAATTTTTTCAACTTTACTTAAATAGTAATAATATTTACATACAAAATGTTATAAAAATGATGAAAATAAAACTTTAAAAGAAACTTTTATCTATCTTAAATAAATCTAACTGTTTTATTTTAATAAAATTTTTCTTAATATAGGAAAGGATTAAAAATGAAAAAAAGAATAAGATAAATTTAATTCTTTTTTTTTTATAAATCAAATTTCTTTTATATTTATGTTTAATAAAAAGCATTTGTTGCAATTGATGAGTAATATTAAATATTATATCATCTTTGCTTTATTCAAAAAATTATTAAATAAAAAGAAATCTTTTATGTTCAAAATAAGCTATAATTAGATTACTAAAAGATATTACATTATGCAATACTTATATCTATGAAGATAAAATTTAATCTAAAGTTTTTATTTATGATGAGAATTTAATTTTTGAAAAATTTAAAGAAAAAGATGAAATTTTTTTACTTTTCAAATAAGTAATTATGATATGTAAAATACTAACTTATTGATAATACATAGCAATAATTTTATATGTATTATAATAATCTTATGATCAAATCTCTCAAATACTATATATATAAAAGACACATAAAATTTAAATAATCAATAGAATTTGCTAAATATAGTTATACTTTATTTGCATTAAGTTATTAATTTTTAAAAGAATTTAAATTTATTAAGGTAAAGTTAATTATACTGTAATATTTGATAATAAAAATTATTGTATTAAATTTTAAAAAAAAAATTCTAATTAAAAATAGGTAGATTAACAATAAAATAAACTTGTATTATATAACTATTAAAATTATATTACTGTTTCTTTGCAGATTTTTTTTCATTTGTATTCTTGCCTTCTTAGTATCTCTTTAAATAAAGAACAAAGAACTGAATAATTGTTAATTATGAAATTATATTTATTAGTTACTATATATCAAAATGAAAAACAAATTATTAAATTTTCAGCAATTAGTATTGAATTTTTAGGATTTTTAACTCATTTTTTAAAGATAATACTTTTTATTAATAATATACTAAATATAAATATATTAGTTAATTTCTAAAAATGAGTCAAAAGATTGATATATAATATCAAAAAGAATTCAAAAAAACTTAGAAATATTAAGTTTTTTAAATATCATACATATTAGATTTATTTAAAATGATAATAGTAATGATATTAATATTTGTTTAGCAGAAAATCAAAAAATATATTTAATATTTCAATAAATAATATTACAAATATGCATTTTCATTAGCATATAATATATTATAATTCAAAATAATCTATTATGTAATCATATTATTGAGCTTTTGAAAATCAAAAAACTTGGATAATACAAAGATATATATGCAACTTCTGATATATAATTTGTATTCTATTTAAGTAACCTTCTCTGGTATATTGATCTATACTATAGCAAATTCACTTTAAATCATATTACCTGTCAAATTTATCAATAAATTATCAAAATATAAAGTAAAACTAAATTACAATTTATATTTTATTAATTCTTGTTATAAAAAACAGAAATTTAAGTAAAAACTTTACAATATCATATAGAAGCTATAGAAAATTCATTAATTTAATCATAGATAAATGATAAAAAATGAGAATAATTTATTAGTAAAATTTTCAATTATAGAATATTAAAATAATGTAAAAGAAAAAATATATATTATTCATAATAGTAATATACTTATTTCAAATAGAGTTGATCATATTAAAATATTAGAAATTAATAAAGTTTTGACGATAAATAAAATAAGATAATATTATTAATTTAATATAATATAAAGTCTATTCATTCTTATTTATATTAATAATCTTATTCTAAATAATATTAATCAAGCAGTATATTTAAAAGAAATAGAACTTTCATTAAATATTACTTTATATTAATATTATAGTAAAAATTATATAGAAACTATAAACTAAATTTGAAAAAGATCAGATGTAATTGATAAAATTAAGAAATTATAAACTTTGTTAAAAGTGCATAAATTATTAATATAATACTTGATAGATTTAGGACTAGTAATACCTAATTTTAACTCTTCTATAAGTTTCTTTAAGAGCAAAGTATCCAGCTAATAGATCCTCATATAAATTGTATAAAATGTCATTAATTTCATATTTGTGAACTACTTTAAAGAATCGTTATAATTCCTATTTATTTCACTTGTATAATTGACCATTAATTATAATAAAATATTATGCTTTATATTTCATCACTACTTGTTATTTATTATCAAAATATATTAGTATAGAAAATTCCATTAAGTATTAAATTAAACCAAAATATGTATTTGAGTCTATTATTTCTGTTAAAATTAAAAAGCCGTTATCAAAAGAGGTGTCTATTAAAGTTTTTGCCTTATTTATTGTAAAATAAAATAAGTTCTTAATGTTGTATTTGATTTAATATATCTACATTTGTATATGATTTTTCTGGACGATTGAGTATTTTCATGTTATATCTATTTAAAATTATAAGCTAACATCTAAGTTTTCCAACTGGATTTTCATATTTTTGAGATATACTAAAGCAGCATGATTAGTTACCATAATAAATTTTCATCCATATAAATAATGGTAGAAGTATTTGATAGATCAATTACTGTAAGACATTTCAATTTAGTAATCAAATAATTTTATTCATGTTTGTTAAGGATTCTGCTAACATAGGTTATTACTTATTCTTTTTTGTCATCACTTTTTGAGATAGAATAGCTCTAAGAGCATAGGTAGAAGCATCGATATATAGGATGTATAGTTTATTAAGATTAAAGTATGTTAGAATTAGAGGAAAGGTTAAATAAACTTTTAAATTTTCAAATGCTTTCTATTGATCAGTTATCCAATAATAAGAAACATTCTTTTTAAGAAATCTATTTAGAGATTCAACAATAGTAGAAAATCCTTTTATAAATTTTCTGTAATATGAAGTGAATGCAATGAATCCTCTCAATTAGGTTAAGTCCTTTAAAATAAAAATCCTTTAATTATGATAACTTTTTCAGGATCAGTTTGTATGCCTTTACATCTAATTATATATCTCAGAATAGGGAGTTTTTTCTCAAAGAAAAAGCATTTTTCTGGGCTTACAGTAGCGGTCATAAGTATCCGACCGCCTCTAACTCCGGCTACAAGTAAGTAAATTCAAAATTTTTTTTTTTAT
>CAJVPQ010000752.1:0-23627 GCA_910591825.1 Funneliformis caledonium
AAAAAGCAGAAAAATTTTAATTTGTTATTGGTGTGATACAAATAGAGATTTTATTACTCTGTTTCAATTTTTGCAAGAAAACTTTAAATTAGTATATCTTTTATATAGTATTTGTTATGAAAATGAAAAATCATTTTATAAATGCTAAAAAAGAAAGTTACTAGAAGGGTAATAAACAAAAAATAAATTCATAATAATATTACTGTATTTAGTTATAAAATTTCAATAAAAAATTTTGATTATGTAATTTTATGTAAAATTTTTTTTATTTAACCTCTCCTTAAACTTTTATAGATAAAGTAATGTAAAACAGATAATTAAATTAGTTTAGCTTAAGCTATAAATATTATATTATCTTTTAAACTGTAAGTATAAAATTATTTTAAAATATTTTAAAAAACAAAATATTTTGATATCTAATGATTATAAAAAAATCAAATAAAATTTTTAGATTTTATTATATTTTGATATATATAATAGTAGTATTTTTAAACTTTTATAATTAATAATTATTAATATATATTAATTTTATTTTTTAAGTTTATTGGATTTATCATATTAAGACCTATTAAATAATAGTATTTTTATATTTCTGAGATTGATAGATAACAAGATATATAAGTTTAAAATTTTAATTTTTTTTATAATAATTTATTATTTATTTATCTTTAAAAATTACTAGTTAATTACATTTTTTTTTTTTTAATTTTTACTTATAAAGCAACATAAAAAGTAATTATAAAAGTATTAATTTTTTTTAATAATATATTTAAATATTTAAAAATAATTAAAAATGATTGTAATTAATAAATAAAATTGTCTGCAAATTTGTAGGCAAAACAATTAAAGGGATAGGTTTAATTTGATATATAATTGGCTACAAATCAGATAGATCTATTATATATTTGGTTTTTTTGATTTTGACTAATGAATTTCTGAATATCATTTTATAATCAAATTATTCAAGGTACTACTGATTCAAATTGAATTAAGTTTATATACTGTACATTTATTAATAAACTATAATATATTGAAATATTTAATGTAAATAACATTCATTTTTTAATAATAATAATTAAATTGAATAAATTTTTAATAAGTTATTAAATGGAATGTATTAATGATACTTTATACCGTATTAAAATTGATTTAATTTGAATTATTATATTGAAAGGAGTATATCAGGTTGAAAATAAAACAATTTATGACGTAATGTGAAGTTTTTTATATAAATAGGGATACTTATTTAACTGGCCGATTTTTTTCTTTCTCACTACAACCACTACAATTTACATTCTTATTTTACAAAAATAATATGAATCAAGGACAAGGATATCCCATTGAACGCCAGGATGCGTTCATATTTCATAACGAGGGAGCATTTATTAGATGGAGGAACCCAGGGTATGTAGCAAAATCCATTTTCATTTAAAGCTGCCATTGTAATGGAAAGTATTGTCGTGATGTCAAAGTGAGAAATCTCTTCGATCGCTTGGCTTTGGTAAAAACATACGATTCAGAGAGTTTTTACTTAGATCGTTCCTGTTTTATGTTATCACGATAACCTTTTTACCCTTGCTAATGAGAGTACAAGATATATAAGTATTCAGATTTCACAAGTGGTTCAATTCATATCATGCTGCTCTTTCGTAGGGATAAGTTACCCGCTTTAGCGTAAATGTGCCTACCAAAAAAAAATTTTTTTTATTTAATTAAAAAGGCGACGACGGAGAAGGACGGAACATTTTCGAAATAATCTAGCCGAATATCGGAGAAATTGGGTTCAAGAAAGAAGGAGGAAGTGGGATAGAATCTTTTGTAGGTTGATATTGGTGGGGATATTTGGTTTAATATTAATCATAATTGGGGCAATATACTTTCTATACAGAACACGTTTTCAAACAATTTAATAAAGGTTTGAATAATTAAAAAACTTAGCATCTATTGGTGGTGATATTTGGTTTAATAATAACCATAATTGGGGCAATATACTTTCTATTCAAAACACGCTTTCAAACAATTTAATAAAAGTTTGAATAATTAAAAAACTTAATATCTAATGATGATGTCACCGTTGTTCAATAAAGAATGTCGCAGATTGCATACGAGAACTCGTTAAGCTGGAAGGTTTCATTACAACAAGATTTGATCAATGTATCCGTAAATGTATAATCCCAACACGATTATTAGACGTAATGGCATCGAACTTGGCGTCGATTGCAAAAAAATGGTACTGGATTTATTTGCCGTTGATATCCCTAAACCTATTAAACCGCGACCAAATTGGCCATATCCTTAAACTAACTCCAAATTAGTCCATTTTGTATATATTTCGTGGAAGGAGTTAAGCGAATAGCAATAAAGATAAAAACTGTTATGATCATGTCGATTACTCTCTCTCCCCCATTTCCAATGACCAGGAAATCAATAAGACTAAGGACAATTGGTTTGGTTGTTCGATGACGAACTTTATTAATGATGATGTCACATGATACCGACGGCTAACATTTTTTGCGGTATTAATTGATTTATTGTTGCTTGGTACCTTTTATACTTTAAACATTATTTCCAGTGTTTTCGATACATTTTTCTTTAATGTAAATCTTTAATAAAATGATTATGATTTAATTCATAGGATTTGTCGATTATAATTATAAAAGGAAATCCTATGCGGCGCAGTGAATTGGAGAGAATACAATAATATAATTTCAAACATTGTCCCCTAAAAGTGTTTAGAAAGGGTTTAATTACTTTTTTTTTTTTTTGAGTAGTAACAGACATTTTGGGAAAAGTTCAAATTAGCGAATTATGGTTCCTTCCACAAGAAATTTCTTCAAACAACGAATTTTTGGAGATAGATGTCAACGATTCGATTTACCTCAAAAAAGAATAAAAATCTTTGTGTAAAAACCCACCTAGTTTGTGATGTTGCATGCTTCTTGCATCGCATGCATCGCACAAACAATTTGTTTACATTGGAAAATCGATATTCATCGATACCAATTATGGTTAATGTGGCAAAATGAAACATTTGAAAAAAAAAAAAATTATTAAACATAAATATCTTGGAAAAAAATCGAGTTTTCTTTTTTTTTTAAAAAAAAAAGGTTCATTGGACAAGGATACTAACCTTTTATGTATTAATGACGAACTATCATCTTAATTAAAAAATAAACGACCTGCAAAAAGTTCATCCCTTAATCGCACACCCTCTTGTCGTTCAACCAATTTTTGACCATGGAAAATTCAAGTACGTCCATGGGAAAGAATGAAAATCAAAAGATTGAACCAAGATTACCCAACGATTGTATAGCAGAAATATTACCATATCTTAAGGATAACGTTCGAACGCTTTATTCATGCGCACGGGTCAGCAGATCATGGTGCCAATTAACCATACCGTTATTGTGGTCCAAACCCTTCGACTCTAATACGATCACACCAAATACAAAAATAATATCACTCATTCGAACGCTCGGGTTTTGCCTTGATAATCCAACGAAAAAATTTCTAATACGACAACATGGTTTTAATCCGGATGGATTTAAAATCACCAAACCATTTTTTGATTACCCATCATATATACGAGACTTTAATTATTCCATATTTTTAAGTTCGATTAGAATTTGGTTGAGAAAAGTATTAAAAAGGAAACCAGAATTGGAATTAACAACCTTACTATTCAAATTGATTGGGAATTTGATATGTTCACGTACACGTGGATTTGAATCATTAAACGTCTCTTATAATGATAGGGAAGAGAATGAATATGAATTAGATGATGAAGATAGCGAAGAGGATGATGATACCAATGTTGTCCGATACCTTTCCAACGATTACAATGATCTTTTAGGGAATAATAACCGAATGGAATTGTACGATATCACACTATTAGAGAATTTTAATTGTGCGATAAATAATATCGAAACGTTTACTTATTGTTACGTGGGCCTTTACATGGGAAGGAAGGAAAGGATCCTTTTTGAAGTGATGAAGAGAATTTTCGAAAAGTTGACCGAAAATTGTAAAAATATTAAAAGGTTAACGATATACGCGGTACCAGAAAATTTTATGGATGTAATATATTTACCGGTCGTATGTAAAGCAACGGCGAATTTGATCAAGGAACAAAAAAATATTTCATCAATCACTTTTAATCAAGAGTGGGTGGACTCACCAAACAATCTATTTTATTCATCATTACTAAGCGAGAAGGTGATAACATCATTGAGATCATTAA
This sequence comes from Funneliformis caledonium, assembly GCA_910591825.1. Lineage (NCBI taxonomy): Eukaryota > Fungi > Glomeromycota > Glomeromycetes > Glomerales > Glomeraceae > Funneliformis > Funneliformis caledonium. The sequence goes on from CAJVPQ010000752.1 coordinate 4,241, forward strand.
AATTATGTCACATAAGTGATTTTGATGGTTTATTAAAAGTACTCTGCGGTTGTAACAACCTGGAAACCCTGGAATTCACGGATAAGTTTTACGTTTCGGATGAAGATCATGCGATACAACGTATGATGGAATTCCCACCCATTCACATTAAACATTTACATTTTTATAATTTTGAATATGATGAATATGCTGGTATAGAAACCTTTATTTCATCGATTGAAGTATTATTTCGATTATCCAATAATAATTTACGATCATTAACAATCGGTGATGTGGATTCCAACATTATTAAATTGATCGGTACTTATTGTACAAATTTAAATTATCTATCAATTGAACTATTACCTGAATTATTTCCTGCCTTGAATCAAATTTTACTCTCGTTAAATAACCTTGAACATTTAATATTGGTCGAAGGAAAATATAGTATTTACCCTAGAAATAATAATGGTAGAAGACTTTTTCCCGATTTAAATTTCAGGTATCCCGTTAAAACCTTTGCAAAGTCATTACCCACCTCTTTAAAACATCTTGGTCTTGATATTAATATTAACAATGAGGTATTAGATCACTTTTTAAGTGCTTTAAAGTGTCCCCTTCACACTTTGGATATTTATGATGGCATGAAAGTTGAATATTTGGAAATTATCATCAAATATGTTGAAAATAATAATAGGAATTTAAAGCAAGTTGGGTTTCGATCCGTTAATGTCTCTTTAGGTAATGAGGAGTCTTTTAATAAATTTGGCAGGGTTATGGCTAGAATTTTTGGTCTGATTCAAAAGGTTTACATGGTTAAGAAACATTTGCATGATGGTTTTAGTGATTTCGCACCTACCAATGTTTGGTTTTTTTAATTTTCAGAAGGGGGAAGAGGATGTATTTATATCCACATGTATTAATATTATTAATGTGATTACATGTATTTTAACATATTTATTTATTTTATTTGTTATTTATTTTCTTAATAAAAATTTGATTATCAAACTGGACGCACAACGAGATAGAACGGTAATTCGAATGAAGACGTTTATGGTTTTTCATTCTAAAAAAGTAATTTTGATTGGCCAATCTACATGATTGTTTAGGCTATATTAAGAAATATCGAAATGTCACTTACCGAATTAATTTTTATTTGATAAACTGCTTATCTTTGTGTCACAAATCACCTGACGAACAAAGCGTCAATCAACTACTATTTCGTAAAAAAAAAATAAGAAATTGATAATTCCAAACCTTTGCTGATAAATATATTTTTTTCTTTAAAAAATTTCACTTTTTTTTATTTATTTATTTATTTTTGTTTTTTGTTTTTGTTTTTAACAAAAATAATATGCCAGAGTTATATTCAAGATTAGCCAATGACTTTGGAAAATTATTGGAAAATTCAGAAAATTACGACGTTATTATTGAAATAGGTGAAAATGATCAGATAAAAAGTTTTAAAGCCCATTCGCTGATACTTGGGGCAAGATCATCATATTTTCATTCGGCTTTGTTAAATAATTGGGCTCAAAGGCTTGAGAATGGATTGATCATTTTTAAAAAACCGAATATTACACCAGATGTATTTCAATATATCCTAAAGTAAATATCTTTTTTTTTATATATATTGGATATTTTAATCAATTCAATCTATCCTAACTCTATATATATCGACGATTTTCGCCACCCGTTTCACCTTGTAAAAAAATAATCTTAGGTATATTTATACAGGACAAATCGTTTATAATGAACAAAAAGCAAGCGAGATATTAGATTTGTTAGTGGCATCAGATGAATTATTACTGGATGAATTAATTGAGTATTTTCAAGAATATCTTATAGAAAAACATGATAATTGGTTAAAAAATAATGCGACTAAAGTTCTTCATACATGTTATCATCATGAATCATGTGAAAAATTATACAAGACATGTATGAATATGGTTTGTCTCAATCCACAAAGAATATTTGAATCAGAAAATTTCCATTTAATTGAACAACATGTTTTATCCTCAATCCTTAAAAGAGATGACTTATCCCTAAATGAATTTGAGATCTGGAATCATATCATAAATTGGGGAATTTACAATAATGATGACTTTGGAGAAAGTGAGAATGTTCATGAATGGTCAGATAAAGAGTTTAAATCATTAGGAGAAACTTTAAAAGAATTGATCCCCTTGATTAGATTCTCTAATATGAAATATAAAGAGTTTCATGATTATGTCATACCATATAAAAAGATCCTATCAAGTTCCTTTTTAACAGATTTGGAAAAAAAGTTTGATTCTTTGATAACAAATCAGACTTTAAATGGACCAACTAGAATTTTGCTATCAAGAAAGATAGATTCAAGAATAATTAGATATGATAATGCATTAAAAGTTGAAACTTGGATCAGTAGATCAGATGGTACAATATCTGAAACCACCATACTTAAATATCAATGGAAACTATTATTTAGAGCAAGCCTTAATGGTTACACCGCAAAAGCTTTTCATGATAAATGTGACGATAAAGGTAGCTGTGTTGTTGTTGTTAAGATTAAAGATCAAGAACTTGTGATTGGTGGTTATAATCCTTTAGGTTGGTTAGAAAAAGAAGATTATTGCGTTGATGCTAAAGGAAGTTTTATCTATTACTTTGAAAGTTTATCTAATGCTAAAATCAGTAGGGTTAAAACTGACATGTTTTATGCTATACCTCAACATAAATTTTGTGGTCCGGAATTCGGTATGATTGATTTTTCTATTGTGGATTGTTGTAATGAATATAAAAATAATTCTTGTAATCCTAGTAGTAAGTATGAGAATACTTTTACTATTGGTGATTTTTGTGTAGAGGATTATGAAGTTTTTCAAATTTTAAACAAATGATAACCTTTGTTTAATTATTATTTTGAATTGTTTTTCGCCGGTTGCTATTTTATTATTTCGTTGATTAATACTTCTTTAAACTTGGACAAGGACAGTATCACCATGTATTTCATACGCGCACGTAAACATATATAATATCAACAGTCAGTTTTTCTTGCATATTTATTAATAAAATGTCATGTTTTTTTAAAAATAAAATTCATATATAATATAAAATAAAATAAAATAGTTCCTGAAACCATCATATCTAATCTGAAAAACTGACAAGTAAATAAACATTTAAATACATTCCCTTCGCAAATATTCTATCAAGATGATCAAAATTAACATGAGGCCAATGCTGTTCAATTAATTTTAATTTCATTCTTTTTTTGCCATTATTATCGTCATCTCCGATTGATGTTAATTCATTATAAGTTCCGATAAAGAATGGTGAAAAGTCTGTCGTGGATGGCGTTACTAATAATGTCCTATGAGTAACATTTACATTCAGTTAAAAAAAAATCTTTTTTTTTTAAAAAAAAAAAAAAAAAGATGAGATTTAAATGAGATACCTTTCAAATATTCTCGAGTTGTTGGAATTTTTGTTCTGTTGAAAAATGATTTGTTCTCTCCATAAATTTTCAGTCAAGGAACTTTTAGATGGTACTTGTTTTGTTATTAGATTTTCAAGGTCACTCAATGGAGATCCGGCCAGATCATAAACGTTAACTTGAATATTTGTTCCTAACATGAATGAGAATATATATTAATTTAAAATCTTAATAAAATACAAAAGTAAAATGTTCAAATAATTACCTCTCCACGCTTTGGGATAACCAAGTAAATGACGTGGTGGCATGTATGTCTTGTAAAATATTATATTGGTAGTAAGAGTTTCAGTTGGATCGCTTACTGTAAAAGATGTAAATAAAGAATAAGTTTGAGAAAAAATTATCATCAATCATTTGATAGTCAATAATCGTGTGATACCTGGTATAAAGAATTTCTTTCCTAATTCACATTGAAAATATCCAGAAAGTTCTTCACATTTTTTAAATCTTAATGCTTGATTTTGTAATTTTTGCATTATAGGAACGATTCCCGCTTGGTGTAATCCTCCAAATATTGCAATAAATACCAGATTAAATACTGCCCAAATAGTCTATAGGAAAAAAAAAAAGGTTAATCGTTATTTATTACAAGCAACAACAATTTTTTATAAGACAATCTACCCAAAATGACATATGAAGCTTATGAAGTCTATCTGATGGTACAATTATAACGGGAAGTAAAAGTGGTAATAAGAATCTTGCTTCTTGATGTGGGATTAATGATAAAAACATAAATCCACACAATCCACTATAGACGATCACTAAAAAAAAAAAAAAGAAAAATTCGAGCGAGTTAAGAATTATTATTCTAGTGGAACTGGATTTTTATATATTTAATTGTCAAAGATAAGACATTAATACTTACCAGTTTTATATGTTCTTTTAGATATCAATCTCATAAAATTTACACTGAACTGAAGATCCTTCATGGTTAATAATGTAAGCGGTCCAAATAATAATACAAAATTATAAATATGTAAATATCTAGGATGAAGTCCATGTTGAGATAAATTATTTGAATCCAAGTTATATGCAAAATTATTCAATGGAGTGATGATCAAATTACCCTATATAAGAAAGAAATTTGGTTTAAAACAAAAGTTTTTTTTTCAAATTTTTTTTTTTTTTTTTTTGAAATGAATTAAATTATACATACATGCCATCCAATCTCTACGAACTTCATTGGATTACGCAATAATTCAAATATATGATCTTTATCAAGAAGCGTCCCACTAAATGTAATATTTAATGCGCCAAAGTACAAAGAATCGGCTAATACACATATTACCGTTGTCATAATTAACCCTAGACATGCTGGTAAGAGCTCAGAGAATTTACTGTACCTAGTAATGTTGAAAAATATTTATATATATATATTATTGTTAATAATAAATAATTACATAATACACTACACACACCAAGATTTTCCTTGGGCTCTTGCAGATAAAAAGATATGATGGAGGAATGCCAATCCGATAGGAAATGCATATAAAATGAATGTGATCCTAGTAAATGAACCCAAAGCTACAATGCAACCAAATAGGAACGCAAGATTTACAGGAAATTCATCCTACATGATAAAATCATGAGTTGAATTTTTTTAGTGCACAAGATATAAGAATCACGGCTCTTTTAATCGATATTTTCGTACTTTGTCAGTGGAAGAATCTCCATGCTGTTGTCGTAAAGGAAATTTTGGAGTTGATCCTTTCACATAAACGCAAAATGCAAGTGCTAATAAAATGGATTCAACAGAATTTGAAAATGGCCGAGTATTAAAGATAAGAACAACATAGGAAGACGCAAATACTAATAATGACCGTAAAGCATTATTAGGATAAAATAACTGAGCTATCGTATATGCGGTGTAATCTAATAATATTTGTGAATGATTTTTAACAACAATCCATACAACCCAATTGAACAATTTTTTTGTAAAGTTTAAATCATACCTATTCCAAAGGACAAGATAAAAATTGAAATCCTCTCAGTTATAAATATGGAATGTGAATTTAATATATCTAACCAAATATAATGTTATTTAAATATGATGTGATGTACCAAACACAAATTTAAACGGAATGACTTAAATTACCATTAAATCCAAATTTAGTTGCCCACGTGTTTAAAATCTTTAAAACTTGAAATGGTATTCCTATAGTCATAGCTCTATTAAAAAAAAAAAAAAAAAAAAAATATTCCATCATTATTATATGGAACAAGCCTAAAATATTAACATAAATTCTAGATGCTCACGGTATAACTATCGATCTACATTGGGGACTTTGAACGAATTCCCAAGGTCTGAAAACTTCATATCCAAGAACATCTCCTATAAAATAAATATGTGTCATGTAATTCCCAGAAATAATACTTCCAAATTAATGATGAATATAATACCAACCACCCATAATTTCGGGGGACTGAAAAAATTCATCGGGATGAACATATCCAGGCAAAGAAGCACACCAAAATCTTAGTATACATAATGATATGTATGCTATATTATTAAAACCACGTGCCATGGGTTCTATTGTAAATGCATACTTTTTAATGATTTCCGAGTAAAATCTGGAAAAACAAGAAACACTTTAACCCACCCTTTTGATCCAAATTTCGATCATTTGTCACAGGATCATAATTTTTAAGATTAAATTATACTATGATAGAATTTGAACCAGTTTACAAAAAAAAAAAAAAAAAAAAAAAATTGATAAAAAAAATTTTTTTCAAAGATTTTTTATTATACCTTCAAATTAAATATTATTATTCTTGTTCCAAAATTTCGAGTATAAGAATTCAAATTGCGAGGATCTACATCAATTCGGCGTAGTTATACCTACCAGCTGATGATCTTACTTACATTGGTGAACCCTAATATAGATTAAGTCAAAACTTTTGGGAATATAGATTAAATCTACATCTGAAATTATTTTTTTTTTTCTCAATTTTATTTAATTTATTTTTATTTATTTCGATTAAATACAAATCGTATACTCCTTGAACAAAAATAATCGCTAATTTTTAATTTGTCAAATTAATAAATAAGGTTACTAAAAACAATAAAAAAAAAAAAAAATGAATGTAGATAATCCTTCGAAAAGACGTGGCATAGCTCCCGTCAAAGCAGAGTAATTTTTCTTCAGTAATGTTCATGCGATTCTTCATAATATGAAACTTCATAAATATATATCTTAATAAACCAAAATTTAAATCAATAGATTTATTATTCGTAAACAAGAGGTACAAGATAAAGAAGAGAGTGTTTCACAGCCCGTTTTTGGTGATGAAGAAGAGAATTCTAAAAATGAGGTAAGGGAACCATAAATTTCAAATTTTTATTTCCATGTACTATGATTAAATTTTTAGTTTTTTATTTATAGGATCCAGTAAAAAAGAAACCTCGCGTAACAAGAAAACGAGGACAAAATAAGGAACGAGCAAATAAAACATTTGCCGAGCAAATTCGCGTTAGTACTTACTTTCATATTTAATGTTTATTATATGATTTGATCCGTTAATAATCCCATTTTCATGTTAATAGTTGTGTCATAAAACCTCCTTGGGTGAGAAATGTGTCAATGAACTGTAAGTCCTGGTAATTACGATGTTCCAATATTTTATCATCTGAACGTTTTAAAAATACATAATTAATTATTTTTTAGTTGCAAGTTCAGCCATGATCTAGAAGAATTTTTAAAAATCAAAGGAGAGGATCTAGGCGATAGATGTGTAAACTTTGAGAGATTTGGAAAGTATGTATCTACAATTAAATTATTTTATTCTGTAGTGATATTATTTCAATTGTATAATTTCTTATGAATTTAAAGATGTCGGTTTGGATACAAATGTCGTTATTTAAAGGCTCATTTGTCACCTGATGGAAAGTTGATTGTGAGTGAGGAAGCATCTTCTAGAATACTTGTTGAAGAAAAAAATAATCAATCTGTTAATATTCAAAAACAACTCAGGACACACTCGGTATTGTAATATATTATATGATTTTATGTACATATTTCATTCTAATAATTGTTTTTGTTATTATAGTATAAATTTCCTAGAGCCGATGTATATCTTGCAGAAATGAGACAGGAAATTGAAAAACAGAAAGATTTAGAAAAAGCAAACAGGCAGGCAAGGTTAAATCTTGATGGTTTACTTAATCAGCCCGAAGAGATTTCGGATAAAGTCCAGGATAAAGTTGAGGATACGAACGAAAGTAATATTTTGAAAGATGAAAGGTCTGATGAAATTATAGATTCAAAAGAAGAAATTACAAATGCGAGAAAAAAGATAAAAATTGAACATAATGATTCTAATAGTGAAGAAAAGGGAAATATTGGAGAAAGTATTGATACAAAACCTAAAGAGGATGTTAATGTAGAAGAATTTATAGAATCTCCAGATGTGCCATTACGTATGTGTGAAAAGAAAAAGGTAGTATGTAACTTCCAGATTTTTTTTTTTTAAAAAAAAAATTTAAATTAACAGTCAATTAATTTTTTTTCCTTTAAAATATAATTTTCAAGATAACATTTAAAAACAAGCTATATTTAGCACCGCTTACAACGGTTGGAAATTTACCTTTCCGACGTATTTGTAAAGAATTTGGAGCTGATATAACGTGTGGTGAAATGGCAATGGCAATAAACTTATTACAAGGACAGCAAAGTGAATGGGCCTTATTGAAAAGGCATATTAGTGAAGATTGTTTTGGGGTTCAAATTTGTGGGGCAAAAGCCGATCATCTTGTAAAGTGTGCCGAGTTGATAAATAATGAGATTGAAGCTGAATTTGTTGATGTAAATCTGGGTTGTCCTATCGATCTGATTTTTAATAAGGTTAAATGTCTACAAGTTCATTAACTAATGGAATTGAAGGTTTAATTGGTGAGAGAATCTCTCACACACAAAAATATGTATTTTTTTAAAGGGGTGTGGAAGTAAACTATTGATGCACGATGGAAGATTAGGAAAAATTCTTAAGGGGATGAATAAGGTAAATCAATGTTACTACTCGTTTATTTTTATTTTATGACATTAATTATATTATCAGTTATGAATGATTAGGTTATGGACATTCCTGTAACAGTGAAATTGCGTACCGGAATATTGGATAATTCGCCACTTGCGCATAAATTGGTTCCTAAATTTCAGAATTGGGTAAATACATTATTGCTTCTCTTAACCTATTATGATTATTAGATATTAATTCTTCGTTTTACCTTCACCTTTAAAATAAATATTAGGGTGTTGCAATGGCTACGGTTTGTTCTAATTTTGTATTATAATTCGATACATATATACTTGAATTTATAGAACCTTTTGAATTTATTTATAGTTACACGGTCGTTCACGTCAGCAAAGATACACAAAATTTGCCGACTGGAATTATATTTCTGAAGTCGCTCTCAAAGCAAATGAAATGGCTTTCTTTGGTAATCTTGTTAATCTTTTCATATAAAAAAGATATTTATAATTAATTTTACTGACAACCGTAATATTATTATGTTAGGCAATGGAGATGTATTGGGATACGAAGATTATTACCAACACGTCGAAAATGATCACATTGATGGAATCATGATTGGACGTGGAGCTTTGGTATATTTTGCTAAAGCGTTGTCATTGTTTTTCTGTTAAATTTTTTAATTATTGATTAATTTCTTCAGATTAAACCCTGGATTTTTGATGAGATCAAATCTAAACGACATTATGACATTTCATCCAAGGAAAGATTTGATATATTGAAAAGATTTTGTGATTACGGAATGGAACATTGGGGCTCTGATACAATTGTTAGTTGAAAGTTCCTCATACATGTTTTTGTAAAGTTGGTTGAGTTCAAATTCTTATATCATTTTCCTAAACTTTAGGGAATTAATCAAACTCGACGATTTTTATGTGAATGGATGAGCTTCTTATATAGGTATTTAATTCATTCTGAATTTACAAAGGCTGGATTGATTTATTCACGTCTTTTTTTTTTGATTTATAGATATATCCCTGTTGGATTACTTGAAGTATTACCACAACGTATAAATGAACGTCCACCTATTTTTCATGGTAGAAATGAATTGGAAACATTAATGGCAAGTCCAAATAGTAAAGATTGGGTTAAAATCAGGTAAGATTCAATTTATTTAATGTTCTTTCTATCTATTAATTCAATTAACTATATTTCTTTTCTTTTCTTTTCTTAAGTGAAATGTTATTAGGACCTGCTCCTGATAGTTTTTCATTTGTACCAAAACACGCTGCAAATTCTTATGAAGGTTAATGTGTAGTTATCAAAATTGATTTCTTTGTTTTATCACGTGTTTTCTAAACAAACAAATAAAATAAATTAAATAAATTACAATTGTAGTAAAAAAGAGAGCAAATTAAAATAAAGTAAATAATCCGCGATCAATTTAACTAAATTTATAAATGATCATCACAATGACATACAACGTTGTTTATAAATCGGGGAAAATTTTTTTTGCAACTTCCTATGTTCCCATATTACATCAAACTGTAAATACTTTTTTTTATTTTCAATATCTTAAAACCTTTGTTACTCTGAAAGTTTAGTAATGGAAGCAGCTGAGGGTGAAGGTTCGAATACCGTCGAGGAGGAAAACATTGAGTGGGTTCACGGTAACTTGAAATATAATAATTCTCATAAATCAATATAAACTAAAAAGAAAAAAAATGTATTTATTATCCTATCTATTAAAATAAAAGGTTCTTCTTTGCCACCTATCGCAAAGCAACCATATGCCTTTAGAAACGCTTTAAAAACAACAATAAAACAAATCGTTTTTAACTCCAGAAGTCGATTCATTAACTCGGATAATGATAACAGAATGTTAATGTTTTTACATGAGAAATCTCAGGAAGTTTCGATTTGCTTGAATAATACGAAGGATGAGATTTTATTTGAAATAGGGGCCGTCAGAGAATTCAAAATTTCGATTGATTTCTCAATTATTTTTCGATTTCATTCCGATTTTGTCAAATCAGTAATTATTTTTATTATTATTTTGTTTTGATGCAATTTGCTTTTGGCATTACTAATGCTGAAAATTTATATACTTTAGTTTTATTCTCATCCGGAAGGGTACCCTTACAGGAATAAAGGCAATTATAAAGGCAATTCGAGAGAGGCGGACCCCACGGGTGGAAAGCTAGCCGGAATTACGTGTATTATCCTCAAGCCGGCTACCTCCGACATCAAACATCTTAAAAATGTGGAAACTTCGATCAAGAATATGATCTATATGGCAAAATACCCAAGGGATGACGATGTGAGTAGTATTTTGTTTGTAGTTCGAATTTTATTATTATTATTATTATTAATTATTAATAATACCTCATTTTATAATAATGCACCTTAAGTTTGGAATTAGGGGAAGAAATAACGATAACTATAATTCACGACCTCCTAATGGGAGAAACAAAGTTCATCCAATGGCGCAAAATAATCATCCAATTCCCGCAATTGATCCAAAAGATGTAATGCCGCTTTGCTATAACAAACCAATTAGAAAACGCGATGTAGGCACTTTTATTTTTATTTTATTTTATTAAAATGGATCATAAGCTAACAACTTTTTGTTTGAATTCCATAGATGTATGTAGTATGTGTTTGTCCTTCTCACAAACGCGCGATTGTTTATTCATCCGAGGGTATATTTAGTCATTTCCAATTTATTCTTAAACAACGATTCGGTTGGAAGTGGGAGAGGATGTGGTATAAAAATAAAATCGGAATATGGACGGAACTCAACAATGAAGAAGTTTGGATCAGTGTGAAAAAACTAGTCGTTGATAAAGCGATTCCAAGAATCGAGGTTTTTATGAGATAAAATATTTACTAGATAGTAAATATATTTTATAAATAATATGTATATATATATATAGTATATATATATATATATATATATTTTTTTTAAAAAAAAAAATTTTTTTTTTTTTTTAAATTTTTTTTTTCTTTTCTTTTCTCTTTTTTCTTTTCGAGGACAATAATTATAAATATATGTATAGCAGAAAGCGTGTATTTTTAGTTCAAATGTAAAATATAGAGGTTGGCGCAGTAATTAGTCCTAACTTTTTATTTGGAATATAATAAAAAAAAAATTTTAAAATAAAAAAAAAAACAAAAAGCCTCAATCAGCAATATAAAAATTTCAAAGCCCCAAAATATTTTCGATTATCATGAAATTTAAATGATTGATGGATGATAGTGACTCATAATAGCTAATCAATTGTTTAGTCATAAATGTTATAAATAATTCATTGACCAAACTCTCTCTCAAAAAAAAAAATATTTTTTTTTTTCCGATAATCATGACAACTTTATCGGAGCAACCTGAACCAGATGTAGTCAAAGTTTCTATTTTAAATGAGGAATCAATCATTTTAGGATTTCATTTAACGAAATTTATGTTACGAGACGTGATAACGATTATTCCTTCATCAACTTATGTGATCTGTACTGATAATAATATTGCACCAATTTATCTTTCAAAAATTGTTGATAGCTTTAATTTAATCTGTTCAGAAATAACACTATCTAAAGGTGAAAATGCTTCAAAACCAAGATTGATTACTTACATTATACCACCAGGTGAACAATCAAAATCACGAGATACAAAAGCTGATATCGAAGATTTTCTTCTTAGTAAAGCATGTACAAGGGATACTTGTATTTTAGCGATGGGTGGTGGCGTGATAGGTGATTTGGTTGGATTCGTTGCATCTACTTTCATGAGGGGTGTCCCCTTTGTACAAATTCCAACAACTTTACTTGCCATGGTGGATTCATCAATTGGTGGGAAAACAGCTGTTGATACTCCAAATGGTAAAAATTTGATTGGATGTTTTTGGCAACCGAAAAGGATTTACATTGATTTAATCTTTTTGGAGACTTTACCTGAAAGAGAATTTATTAATGGAATGGCCGAGGTTATCAAAACCGCGGCAATTAGTAATGAATTGGATTTTATTAATTTGGAAAATGGCGTAGAAAGTATCCGTGAAGCAGTATTAAACCCTAAAAGAGACATTCCATTTCAAGGTATATCAAAATTATTATAATGATCAGGATTTAAAAAAAAAAAAATAAAATTTTTTTTTTTTAACGATAAAAATGTACATTATATTTATTATTGTTAGGTGCAACGATTGCAACTCGAACTCCATCACAATCTTTACTGTTATCCGTAATTATGGCATCGGCTAAATTTAAAGCTCACGTGGTAACACACGATGAACGAGAAGGTGGACTTCGTGGCTTACTTAATTTTGGTCATTCGATTGGTCATGCTATCGAAGCTATTTTATCTCCGGAACTACTTCATGGAGAATGCGTTTCAATTGGAATGATCAAGGAAGCAGAAATCGCTAGGCATCTTGGTTATCTTAATCAAGTTGCTGTTGGTAGATTATATAGAGTTTTAAATAGTTATGGCTTACCGGTTTCATTGGATGAAAAGAAAGTTCTGGACTTGGTTGGCAAAAAATTTTGTACAGTTGATAGGTTAATGGAAATTATGAAAGTTGACAAGAAGAATCGAGGAGATCAAAAAAAAATTGTCATGCTTTCATCCATTGGAAATACTTATGAGAAAAAGGCGACCGATATTTCGGATTCTATAATTCGTAAAATATTGTCGCCTGAAATAATGGTCTTACCCATTAAATCCTCTCCAAATATTTCATCAACTCACGTTACGATGAAAACCCCAGGTTCAAAATCTATTTCAAATAGAGCTTTAGTCCTTGCAGCATTAGGTGACGGTACTTGTAGGCTTAAAGGTCTGCTCCATTCGGATGATACCCAAGTTATGTTGGTTGCTTTACAAAATTTAGGGGGAGCGAGGTTTGAATGGGAGGATAATGGCGAAACTTTAGTTGTAACTGGTGGTGGTGGTAATCTTCAAATTCCCGATAATGAGCTTTACCTTGGGAATGCGGGTACAGCTTCAAGATTTCTTACCACAGTTTGTACTTTGGTATCAGCCGACACAGCTACCAAAACTAAAAAGCATACCATCTTAACCGGGAATGCGCGTATGAAACAACGTCCGATCGGTCCTTTAGTTAACGCACTTCGTGCTAATGGATCTCAGATTCGTTACGTCGAAAAGGAAGGATCTCTTCCTATTGAAATAACTCCCTCTCAAACCAAACTCAAGGGTGGTAAAATCGATCTTGCTGCATCTATTTCATCTCAATACGTTTCGTCTATTTTGTTGAGCGCGCCTTACGCTTCGGAATCGGTTACGTTGAGATTAACCGGAGGTCAAGTCATCTCTCAACCGTATATCGATATGACTATAGCAATGATGGAGTCATTTGGTATTAAAGTTGAACGACTTGAAGGTGATGTTTATCGTATCCCTCAAGGGAAATACACCAATCCTAGCGAGTATGTAATCGAATCGGACGCTAGTTCCGCTACTTATCCTTTAGCTGTAGCCGCAATTACCGGAATCACATGCACTCTTCCAAACATTGGATCTTCATCTATTCAAGGCGATGCCGCATTCGCTGTCAAAGTGTTAAAACCGATGGGTTGCACCGTCACTCAAACCGAGACAAGTACTACGGTTCGAGGGCCCCTTATCGGATCATTGCGTCCATTACCTCATATTGATATGGAAACCATGACCGACGCATTTTTAACTGCATCCGTCTTGGCTGCCGTCGCTAACAATGATAAGGGAGAAGAATGTGTAACTCGCATTATTGGAATTGCCAATCAACGCGTAAAGGAGTGTAACCGAATTGCGGCAATGGTTCATGAGTTGAGCAAGTTTGGAGTAGTCGCATCTGAACTTCCTGATGGTATTCAAATACATGGATCTAAAATCCAATCTCTCAAAAGTCCTATAGATGGTGTAAAATGTTATGATGATCATCGTGTCGCTATGAGTTTTAGCGTACTTGGATGTGTTATTCCAGATGGAACGATCATTCGAGAAAAGAAATGTGTGGAGAAAACGTGGCCCGGTTGGTGGGATGATTTAGAAACAAAACTAGGTATTAATCTTCTTGGAATCGATTTTGAATCATCGCATCATGATTCATCGGAACAAGCTGATTCATTGGCTAACAAACATTTACAGGATGAGAAAAATGTCAGCATCATTTTTATTGGAATGCGTGGAGCTGGTAAGTCTACGCTCGGAAAAGCCGCCGCCAAAGCGTTAAATCGAGAATTCTTGGATATGGATCATCACTTTGAATCTACGTTATCAACTACGATAACCGAATTTATTGCAAAAGAAGGATGGGAAACTTTTCGTGCTAAAGAGACTGAAATTTTCAAATCATTATTAAATACGCATTCTTCAGGATATATTATAGCATGCGGTGGAGGTATAGTTGAAACCCCCTCGTCCCGTGACCTTTTGAAACAACATTCAAAAAATCACGGAAAAGTCGTTCATATTGTGAGAGATATAAATGATATAATCAGATATTTAAACGAAGATGTTACGCGTCCATCGTTTAATGAAGAATTAATTGATGTCTGGGATAGACGCAAATGCTGGTATAAGGAATATTCTGATTTTGAATACGTTAGCATCAATACCAGCAACATCAATGGAATAACTAATGAGAAAGATATGACTAGATTTTTAAAATTTATTGTTGGTCAAGATACAAATCTAATTGAACCTTTTGATTTTTTTGGAAGGACAAGGCGTACTTTTTTTGTTTCCTTAACATTTCCGGATGTGAATCCCGCGCTACCAAATATCCCTACCATTACTCACGGAGTGGACGCCATTGAGTTAAGGGTAGATTTACTTTCACAAAATGGTAGCTTACCATCTGTCGAATATATATCCCAACAATTAGCAATTTTGAGACGTTCTTCACCACTTCCAATTATTTTTACTGTAAGATCACAAGGTCAAGGTGGAAAATATCCTGATACACAAGAGAAAGAGATGTTTTTGCTCCTTGAACATGCCATCAAGTGGGGATGTGAGTATGTAGATGTAGAAATCGGTTGGTCTCCTTCATTAATATCAAAATTGATCAAGAAGAAGGGGAATACTAAAATCATTGCTTCTTGGCATGATATATCTGGCACAATGCAATGGGATGGCGAAGAGGTTAGACGACGACATAGAGTCGCTCAAGAATACGGGGACATCATTAAGATAATTGGGCGTGCGAATTGCCTCTCTGATAATTTCAAATTACAAAACTTTGTCGAGTCGCGACATTCTGATAAACTTATCATTGCAATTAACATGGGAGCTGATGGACAACTTTCGCGTATATTGAATCAACATCTCACACCAGTTACACATCCATTATTACCATCAAAAGCTGCCCCTGGTCAACTTTCCGTTGCTGAAATTCACAAATCCCTTCATTTAATTGGTCAATTACCAAAGAAAAAATTTTATCTTTTTGGTACGCCTATAGCTCATTCAATGTCACCTACCATTCATAACACTGGGTTTGAAGTTTTAGGCTTACCACATTATTATGATATTTTTGAATCCGAAGATGTGGCAGCTGTTAAGCCTATTATCGAAGATGCCGAATTTGGAGGTGGCTCTGTGACAATACCCCATAAAATAAGTATTATCCCTTTCTTGGATCAGATCACCGAACATTCTAAATTAATAGGAGCAGTGAACACAATCCTTGTCGATGAAAACAAAAATGGACGTAAATTAATTGGAGATAACACGGATTGGTTAGGAATTTTTCATTCAATTAAGGATTCGATTGAAATTAATTCCAAGACGACGGGTTTAATTATTGGTGCTGGTGGAACTTCTCGTGCGGCGTTATATGCTTTACATCAATTAGGGGTCTCTACAATCTATGTATATAATCGTACACAATCTAAGATTACAGAATTAATCGATAATTTTCCTACATTTGGAATTGTTCCTATATCATCACTTTCCGAACCGATTCCAATTCCACCACAAATTATTATTTCTACCATTCCCGCAACATCTAATTTAGAATTCCCTAATGAAATTTTTAGTTTTGGTAAAGGAGGAATAATAGTTGAAATGGCTTATAAGCCAAGAAGAACCAAATTATTAATTAAAGGTGATGAAAAAGAATGGATAGGTATTGAAGGGATACAAGTTTTAATTGAGCAAGGTGTATGGCAGTTTAAAAATTGGATTGGAAAAAAAGCTCCCAAAAATATTATTAGTCAAAATGTATATCAAAATTATAATTAATATATATGTTGTGTGTCAGATGTCGATTTGCGTCAACTGACAGTTGACGTGAGTCAGATGACTAATGCTGGCCAAACCTTCTTAAGGCATTATAAATCGACCTAAAATAGGCTCATAATTTAGGCCAGTCGGCATCTGACGCAAATCGTCATCCGGAGAATTACAAAACTTAAAAATTGTATTATAAAATAAGTATAATAAGAAAGTAATGCTAGTAAATTTTTTAAATCATATATTTTGTCATGATGTTAATTATAATTAAATTTAATAATAATTATAAAAATTAATGAAAATTACAACTTACTACCACTGGTGGTCAACACCAGTATCACATGATTTCTATTTAAATAATTTGTCACCCCGCGTTACACCTTCCACATTTCATTTTTACTATATATTCTGGGGATAATTTTTTTTAAATGTAAAATCATATTCATCTTGTCATATACTTAATTTTGGCCAAAATTTATAATTCTGGCTAAATGCCTTTTTAGGATGTTAGGTAATGGTACACAAATCAAAAAAGGCGATTTTGATTTTGTCAAAAATCAAAATATAGTTACACGATCTTCCAAAAAGGAGATTTATGTTATCAGTAATGATCACCAGTAGTGGTAAATAGTAAATTCCAAATTTTTAATAAAATAGAAAATAAATCATATTCTGATAATAGTAAAGAATTTTTAAATAAAAAATCTATTTAAAATAAAGAGAATCCTAACCAAAATATTCAAGTTAAGGAATATAGTTACGAGGATAAAAAAAATAGGGATTTATAATTCAGAAAGTAACAAATATCACTGTAATCATTATTAGTAAAATTTAAATTTTTAGTAATAAAATAATTAAAATATTAAAAATTAATTTAATTTTTTTTTTTAAATATAATTTATAAAATTTCTAAAGATAAATCAACTTTAATATTAAGAACTCATCTTAAAAAAAACATTTTATATTTATTTTCAAAAATTAAAAAACTAATAGGTAAATATGTTAATAAGATAAAAGATTCTTTAGTATATATATTTATTTTTATTAATTTAAGATTTAATAATTTAATAATTTATAATAATAGATATTTACACATATAAAAGATTGGTTAAATAATTTAACTAAATAGATAATTATAGATAACCAATCTTTTATTGTTATTGAAAATATATTTTTCAAGCAATAATAAAAAAACTTATTTTAAGCTAAAATTAGTTTTATTAATATTATGTATAATAATATTATTAAAGTATATGATAAAAAAATTAATATTAAAAAACAATTACAAGAGTACTAGGTAAAATCTCATTTACTCTTAATTATTAGACTTTTAAAAATCAAATTTTATTTCTTAAAATTACAATATACTTAATTACAAAAGATTGAAAACTTAAAGAAATTCTTTTTGATTTTTATCATTTTAAAGAATCTCATTTTAGTAAAAATATTTCATATATATTTTATAAAATCTTAAAAGAATATAAAATATTACAAAAGATAAATTTTTAATTTATTTATATTAAAAAAAAAAAATAAGTATATTTTTAATTAACAAATAATATTTTTAATAGACATTAAATATTATCAACAGATGAAATTACAGTTTCAAACATCACGTAGAATTTGTCAATCAATGATAATCTCACGTTAAATGATATTATTACTATGCTAAATAGTAATCAATAATAATTTCTATTTCTTTTATTTTTTTTGTATAACTTGTTTATTCTATTTATTCTATTTCGCCTGTAATTTTCTTAATGACTATAATTTATTTTATTTCTTCTTATTATTTTTATAGTTTATATTATTTTTATTATTTTATTATATTTAAGTATAGAAATATATATCTATATTTAATTAATTTATATAGTATAATCATAATAAATTCGTTTTGTATAAATAAAATAACTTTTTGCTTAAATTATAAATTAACTCTTTTGTAAGTTTCAAGTTATTAATAAAGAAATCAATTTAAATCCATACAAATTTACTTTTCCTTTTAACAGTCTCTCATCTAAAATTTGTTATGATACTCTACATTAACTTATTATTAAGTTCGTTATTACAAGTTTGACTAATATATTTTAAATTTTAAAACGTAATAAATTGTCAAGTTGATTCAAGTATAATAAATACTTGTAAAATTTAGAAAATCCTAAGGTCAAAAACTTCAATGTGTAAAATTAACTGCTATAGGCTTTTAACTTAGATATTAAGATAACTGAAAATAAACCTAGTGATAGCATTACATCTAATAATACATACTAAAAAAACAGAAACTATTGTTAAATCTGAAGCAATCTTGATACTTTCTAAAATCAGAAATTTTATTAATTTAAGATTATATAAATAGACAGAGAAATGTAAAAATTATGTGACCAAAAATTTTTCATAGTGCATAGACATATATTGTCCTTTATTTTGCTCTGAATAATAATATAAATATTATATTCATTTATTTAAAAGTTATTTTTGAATGATAATATAATTTTAATTTTGATAATCAACATATATGATAGTTAGCTCATATTATTAATTTAGCTATTTAAGAACTTTTTTTAATATTAAAAGAAGTTAAATTAAAAAAAAAAATGTATTAGAAATATAAAAAATAATCAAAATATAGAAATACATCAGGAATATTTTTATTGCGAAGTATTGCGTAAGATTTACGATTTGTAAACTTATGCAAATATTACGGCATAAGGTTACGCAATATTTATGTT
>CAJVPQ010000753.1:0-23623 GCA_910591825.1 Funneliformis caledonium
AATTAAGACACCATAGGCTAGATGATCGAAAAAAGAAGCGACACTTTCCAAGACCGCTTATGATAGTTGAGGATTGGGAGGTAAATGATAAGACTGATTTGATTGAGGATACTACAGTATGTGAGAACCCGCTCTATCTAGCAGAGAATGATGAGGAGAAAGCTATTTCATCAATCACACCAGAAGAGATAATTTTTATGGCATATCAGTAAAAGAAAGTTTGTAAGGTATGTTGTGTTCCACTCCTATTCCAAGGCTATCCCAAGCGTCATTCACAGTCATTTTCTATTGATCGGATAAATGATGCTGAAGGATATTATCTTCAGAATGTAAGACTTACCTGTCTCCGATGCAATGAAAGACACCGCCATTAAAGTAGCTGAAAAAAAAGCTATAAGGTCAAGCTCCCTTGATCAAAAATCTGCGAGAGAAAATTAATAAAAATTCAGTTTATTTTTTTCCAGATATATAAAAATGCCTTCTAAAAAATATCATATATATTATTCAGAAAAAGAAAAGGTATATGCTATTCAAAAGATCAAAGAGAACATTATAACGTTAGAACGTGATGTAACTAAAATACATCAAAATCTTAAAAGCATTGGCCAAGAAATCTATTATCTATATGATGCTATGACTGAATCATATGAGTCCAGTATATTCGAGTTGAGCTCAGCTGAAGAAGCTTATACAATAGAGGAGGAACCCAGGGAATCAGTTTTTATGTTACTTAACAAAGTAATACATGTGAATAAAAAATCTGACAATAAGAAGACGAAACTTAGGAGGAATCCAATCTGAGCTTATAGAAATAATTGATCCAGCCAAATCTACTCCATCATATGAGAAATATGTTTATTATTCTCCTAGTAGATGGATAGAAACTAAGAAACAACAGTTAAGATGACGGTTAGATAAGGTATTATATGGACCTAAACCCAATTTCTCAGAAAGAGAATTTCTGTTTAACTTGCTATCTACTATTAACTATTATTATACGACCGACAACTATATCAAAATGATCTATCCAATGAAAAATGCAAGAATAAAATAAATATTACTTCGCTCAGAGGAATTTTTTGAAAATATTCTAAGTATTTTTTTTCTGAAAACTAGGCTTTGGTAAATTTTTAACCAATTTTAAGCGGAAATTATTGTTAGAAATAAACGAAATACCCAAACTTTTGGAAAAATATGAAATTTCTGAAATTTCAGAACTTTTGGAATATTTTTTTTCGATTAATATTACTTTACTGAAGGTATTATATGTCTGGTCAATCACATTTCAATAAACACTATAATAGTTTGCTTGATCAATTACCCCAATCCTTAAAAAAAGATGCATGGTTATGACTTATAACCTGCAAAAATAACCCACTATCTGAGGAACAGGTTAGAGGAATTCATCCAGATATAGAGGAGTTGCTCACTAGTAATGTTAATAGGTACTATAAGAGTAAAAATTGCCAAAAGATTAAGATCGAAATAAATACCTCCACTGATGATACTATTACTTTTTCCCGATTGGATGGATTCGAAAAGCAATTGGAGGAGTATGAGGCTTTTCTAAAACAAAAGGAGATTAATATCAAGAATACTATTGAGGACCAGGTTGGTAAGGAACGCAAACGTCTAAAAGATGAATATGATGCTCTTATGTCTCGCAAAGAGAGTGAATATAATAATTGTATAGTAGATATGAAACAGAAACTATATTCATTTAAGCATCAACTAGAAAATCAGCATAATTCTAACTCTGCCAATTTGAAGAGACAATATAAATCTCAGATTACTACTTTAGAAAAATCTATAGTCATAAAAGATAGGAGATTGGCAAGTTGTCTGCTATTATCTTCCAACTTAAAAATGATAGAAAGGATATAAAAAAATCAGCTGAGCGAAAGTGTAAAGAGTTGGAAGATGTTATTTTTGCCAAAGACCTAAAGATTATTGCTCTCAATGATAAGATTATTTATTTTAACCCTCATGTTGGAAGAGATGCGACAATAGAACTAAGTTCATACTTTTCCCACCATGATACTAAATTATGGACTAGAAAGCGGGAAGATGCAAAGAATGACCTAAATATTTGAAAAAAATATACTTTCAGGATGCGTATCTAAGATGATTAGTCTAGTTTAATCTTAGACCTAACATTGACTGGTTGTAGATTTATTGCAGACTCTACACTATCTGATTGTAAACTCATTGTAGACTTGACATTGACTCATTGTAGACTCATTGTAGACTCAATATTACCCAACGTAAACTCTTCATTGACCTGATTTTGATCTGATGTAGACTCGCTATTAGTCTAACATTTAGTTAATTTATGATATAAAAATAAATAAGGATATCTGAACTCCTTTCTACAGTATTGACATGTACGGTCAGCTAGTTTTTTTTGTCTCTATAGGCTGGCTCCTTCCCTACAGTGAAGACATTACGCTAGGATTTGTGAACAGATAAGGGATGGTGATAGTTTTTCTATTACATGTGGCCTTAAATTCTCCTTTTATTAAAAGTTTCCATCTGGCCCGATATTGCCATTGCATTCCAAGAATTACTAAAGATTTATCATTTCCATCCTCATCTTTTTCTGCAGGCACAACAGAAAATTCATCTGTTATAGAGGCTGTATTTTCTTCAGAACCAATTGTTATAGGAACATTATCCATAGTGTCAATGGATATGGATTGACTTGCGACCCCATTAAGCCTATGAATTTTTTTCCTATTAATTTTAATTCCTAAAAGCTTTTCGACAAGTTCAGCAATGTTATCTGAAAATATAGAAGAATCAGAACCAGTATCAATTATTGCGCAAGGTATTACCAAACTTCCTATTTTACAATAAATAGTCGCAACATCATCGGCATCCTTTATTTGTAAAAAATTTATTTCTAAAGGCTTGGGCCAATATATTTGACTATTTTTTTCAACCTAATGACATTCTGCATATGCCTTAATAGTATGATTCAAAGTATGTCTGCCTCCTGAGTGGTTATTATCTGGCAATGTTTCTTTTTCCATAATATTATTTGCCAACCTTTTGGCTTGATGCGCTTCCTTAAGGACCTGCTCTTCCTGAAAAGGAGACAGAACTTGTAAAAGAGGTTTTTGCTCAGTATTTATTGCTTATAATAGCGGAAGCAAGACCTCTTGTACTTTTTTTGTAACATTCTCTCATGCTAATTCTCTTTTTTTAACAGTGTCATCTGACATAACAGTATTTAAGCAATGGTCTTTTAATTTGAAATAAATTGTATTAATAAATTTCAAAATTTCTATAAGAATCTCTTTAGAACAATAGGGGACTACTGATGATATTATAGATTTTAAGGCTATTTGATACATTTGATCTGTAGCCATGCGAAGTACCTCACGGTTAATTATATTGCTCAATACTTTAGTATTTTCAGCATAAGATTTGGAAGTAAAGGATTCCTTCTTGTAAGTCTTTTTTATAGGTATTACACTTTGTAATACTTTTTTTTTACAGCATAGCAGTTTTGGTCAATAATGTTTAGAGCAAATCCATCATCATCAACACATTCATCACTCTCCTCAACTTCCTTCTCAACTATGTATTTTATTTCAGGCTCTTTGGCCTCCTCCTCAAATATGTATTCTATTTCAGATTCTTCAAAGTCATCAGAGAGCCCTCTTGGAATAGGATCTTACTCAACATTTTGGTATATATAATTAACCTTTTTAGTACTCTTAACTCCAAGGCAATTAATCTTTGTATGATCAGCCTTTCTATAGACTAAGTAAAGACGAATAATTCTTTTAACTAGTATTTTTTATATTACCTTTCTAATAACTTTTTTTGTAGCATTTGTATTTCTAACATTTAACTCTGAGAAGGGACTTCTTCTAACATTAGTTACTTTTCGCCCTAACCTTTTACCAAGTTCATCATAGATATGTGATCCTAAGACTGAGAGATCTGTTGCTACACCTAAATAATCAAAATCCTTTGCTAGACGAACTATAAATTCATGTTCAGCTTGTGATTCTTTTTGTATAGATGAATGTAATAGAGTTTCTTCACTAAAGGAGTAAACACCTATACGTCTACCAGTTTTTAACCATTTATCATTAAGTTTGGTAAAAAAGGCATTAAGATCTGCTGAATTTCCAATTTTAATCTATAATTCCAAATTTTCAGGTAAATGGCTATAAAGAATAGGTAAAGCATCTGCAAATGGTAAAGCATTTATATGTGATCTAATCCATTTTTCATATATTTTTAAAGTATTAATAGAAAGAAATTTATCAGAAATAGGCACTTTCATAGAAGCCTATGCTAAACCTAATTTTATCGCACGATATGTTTTTCAAAGCCATACTATAAATAATGCTAGAGTATTAACTGCATTTCCTGCATTATTATTAAATAGATTAGGAGGAGTAAACTTTTCCGTCATCTTTCCTACTAATATATTAGTTTTCACACCATCATTAAAGACTGCTACTCCTAATGAATCGTCATAATTAATTGCCTGCATAACCTTATTATAATAGTCATCTGGTAGTTCTTGACCAGTATATTGCAGTATTTGAACTAAAAGTGAGGCCATTGCATTTAAAACTTCTGGTAAGATAGCTATATTTCCAAGTAGATTGTTTTGTAAATTCAAAATAATTTGTTATAAATTTATTTCTTTTTGCTTCTATTTTTCATATTGATCATATACTCGATCCTAATTATATTCTAATAATCCTATATCTGCTTGAGCTTGTCTATAATACTTTTTTAGATTTTGCACCTGCTGTATACAAGCAGTATGTTTTCTTTTCCACCAACATTTTTCATAAATATTTTTACATACCATATCTTTAAGATTAATGATTTCTTCATCTCCTTGTTGTCAGGCTTATTTTTCATCCCTCTATACTTACTCTATTATCTGTACCCTTTGAAGACAATCATCTCTAAAATTTATCATATCATTCATAATCCTATTGATCTGCTTATGGAATGCATTAAGCAAACCTTGTAAGTTAGCATTATCCTGGGTATACCTTTGATTATGTTTTCAAATAATTGTTATTGAGATCTGTATTCTGTTTAGTGTATTTCTTAGGTCAAATGATGTGTTACTATTGATATATCTTTCAATCTGATCTAAAGCTGTACCAATATTTCTTAAGATATCTGGTAATGTTATATTTTCTTGATGTTCTTTTTCAGAAGGTTTATTACTCTTATTTTGAAAATGTAATATCTTGAGAATTTGGCTTTTAAGCTTTTCTACTGTATCTTCTAGCAGAATGATTCAGTTATCTTGAGCGACTAATGCCTCTTCCTTTAGATCTAAATAATTCTGACATTTTTTGAGATTATGTAAGGTGGAACAGTATTCTACTTTTAATTTATCTAATTAATCCTCTTGTAAAATAAGATTTTTTTCAAGATATTTGATATATAGTTCATATCACTTTAAATTATTTGTGAGTTTACGAATCTTTTTCTTATTTTTTATGTAATAGTTTCCTCTTTAGTCAACTTTATTTACAATTCTAAATTACTATTTAGCAAATCGATATATGCTTGCTCAGCTCCTATTGATTCTTATTATTCCAATAGATTCTGGTGAGACTCAAAATATGGATGTGTCTTCAACTTTGCACAAAATTTATTATCAGCCTTCGGGATATTAGAGAATTGCAAAAAAATAACAAAACCTCTAAAAAGGTTGGGTATGATTTTAGTTTAAACGAAGTTAAGGATTGATTTAAAAGACAGGCTGTTCACCAAATTCATATGCCTCATCCTAGATTTATTCAGTATGCTTTTTTTTAATAATATACAATTTTTAAATGAAGTGCACCAATCTGATACTACACTATGCCTCATGATAAAGTAGATAATCAGATTTACAAGTATAGGTATTATTAAAGATATTGCAACTAGGTATTAACGTAATTTTGCATTGACTGATAAATCTTTTGCACAAATAGCTAAGAATATTCAAAAAATTTATGATGATCCTAATGATCTTCTTAATCTGCCTGAAAGTTTTATTGTAGATAGAGGTACTGAATATATGGGCGAATGTAAAGATTTATTACTCAGTTATAATGTAAAAATTCAGTATGCTAACTTTAAATGTAGTGTAGCTATTGCTGAACGTGACCATCAAGAATTTGAAAAATATGCTTATTTTCAGCAAGATGCTAAAGATTTTCATTTGTCTTTGACTGATAAATCCAAAGTATGGGTTAAGTGACTTCATATAAATGATGATATTTTCAATAATTCTCCTACTCAGTTAATAGCTATGTTTTCTAATGAGGCTGTAAAAAAGGTATTAAAAGGTAAAAAAATAATAGTTAAATCTTCTGTCAAATATAGGAGACCAGTTGGTTATAATGAACCCTTTTACCTAGTTATACAGAAGTTCGTCACCTTTTAGAACCTAGTGAATTAAGAGGTGGTAGAAGAAAGGCAACTGATTGCAATTAGTCTCCCGAAGTTTTACAATTAATTCTTATTTGATAAAAGAAAACCAACCTA
Source organism: Funneliformis caledonium (assembly GCA_910591825.1). NCBI lineage: Eukaryota > Fungi > Glomeromycota > Glomeromycetes > Glomerales > Glomeraceae > Funneliformis > Funneliformis caledonium. The sequence goes on from CAJVPQ010000753.1 coordinate 6,526, forward strand.
TTCTCTATAAGCTTTACAATGGTCCTAGACGCTCATTTGTAAAAGAAGAATTTCAAATTATAAAAGATGCACAATTATTCTCTTAATGAATACTTAAGCATTAGACTTATCTCCTCTTTCTTCTACTAGATATATTATTTGTTCAAAAGTATTGCTTAAATAATCATTAATTTCAGCTTGATTGTATACAATAATTTGTTTATTTCGTAACCAATCGCTTCTTGTACTTTTTTTGTTTTCATTTTCAGGCTTATCATCTATGAGAAATTTACCTAATGAACATAAAGCAAACTTGAATTGTCCACGCTTATCAAATTCTTTTTTAAGTAATTCTCTAAATTGCTTTCTTCAGCTTTCTAAAAATTTTCATATATTACTTCTATTATCAGAATGAGATTTAGGAACTTTTGCATAATGTACTGCTATAGCTCTTTTTTTAACTACTGTTTCTAATTCTTCTTGTTTTCTAAATTCTAAATCCTTTTCTGAGCTTTCGTATCCCTTAATTTCTCCTAAACGCTCAAATTCTTTATTGATCAAATTCTCAGATTTATTACCTTTCTTAAATGATTGTGTTTTATGTCCAGGACTGCCTTCAGACTCTAACTCTTTCAATGTCAGTAGATGAACTGCCTCTGGATCATTTAGTTCAAGATCATAGAAAAGGGTTTTACAACTATCTAGATCATTTGCCTCATATGTCTCAACACCTAGATCTAATTCTTTCCAATATTTTTGCAATCTTACTCCCCATGTCTTAATTCGCTTTCTGGGTTTACGTGTATTTGGATTGACCCAGTTTTTTGCCTTCTCTTTAGTAATATAGTCTCTTCTGTGAATTAGTTCTGATTTAAGAGTAGGATCTTGAGTGGTCATTTCTAGTTCAGGAGTTTTAACAGGCTCTCAAATGAGATATTGCTTAAATTCTTGAATGGGCGTTAGAATTGATACTTTAGTAAAAGCTACATCCTGCCTTTTAGAGACTATTTACATAGATTTTTTCGCTTAAAATGCTCATGAAGTTTTTGAGTATTGAACATTCATGATCACAATATTTACAGATTGTATCTTTTTTATCAGTTCTTGTTTTTCTAACCATAGTGTTAGCTCTAACTATTATGCTATTACTTGCTTATATAATTTTTTCTTTAATTATTTATTTCTTATGTATCTATTACTTTTTAATCATAGAAACCTTACCGAAGATTAATATTTACAAGCTTTTTGAAGAAGTTCTAGCTATTGCAAAACTGAAGCATTAACTAATTATTAATTAATCTTTTCAAATATAGTAATAAAAAAGTAGAATAATTGGCGAATATTCTTGCCCATTTTTCTGCAATACTGGAAAGACTTATAGAAATGCTAGTACTAGGCCTGAAGAATGTCATTTCCATTAGAAAGCTAAATAACGTATACCTTGTTCTGATTGCGGAAAGCCTACAGTCACTGCTTATAAACAATGTCCACTACATGTTAGAGGTTATTATGTTATCCAATACTATGATAGACTTCAACGAGAAAAAACTTATGTTAGTCAATCCTATGCTAGCCAATTCTATGATAGATTTCGATCAGAAATACGAGAAAGAAGTTATGAGAAAATAATGGTTACCTATAGAAATACGTTTACAAATCTTAATATTTCTCTTTGTAAGGAATGCCTCATTCTAATAAAAATAGAAGAAGAAGATTATTGCGTTAGTTGTTAACTAGAATAAATAAAAAGATTATTTTGGTTAACTTAAATTTTAGGCGCAATATACAATGAGCATTTTTGTTAGACTTGTTTTTATATTTTTTCGTTAAAGTTTTATGCTATTTGATGAGCTAGCCTATGCTAAATCTGTTCTTGACTAAGGAAAAGTTAGGACAATTCTGCAGATTTTGCAAGGGTGACATTTTATTAGACTTTTATATAAATATACTTTTAGTAAGCTAGCCTGTATTGAACCCATTCTTGATTAAGGAAAAGTTGGGACAAAATTCTCGTTAGACTTATTTTTTCATTAGACTTATTTATGGAGAAATAAGGACCGTTAGACTTATTTTTATTAGACTTAAGTAGTTAATATGCTAATTAATGAGCTAACTTACGCAGAATCAATTTCTAATATAATAATTTTTGTTAGATTTATATTTTGTTAGATTTATTTACAATATCAAAATTACAATTTTAGAAGTCTTAGAAGCTTTCTAATATATAATAAAAAAATCAATATAGAAATTAACATTCTAAACCAGCTAAAACCTTTTCTAAAATAATATAGAAATTAAGATTTTAGAGCTTTTAGAAGCTTTTCTAATATAATAAAAAATCGATAAGGATTTTATGACTCCTGCAGACACATAATGTTATGGGAGGATAGACATTCTATCCTTAAACCCTCACAATGATATTGTGTTTTCTAATTAAATAATCCTTTTATTTTTATTAAAATAATAATTCTGATTTTTCTAATTAAACTGTTCTTTTATTATTTAATTAAAACTATAAGTTTAATTATTTTAATTAAATGATTATTTTGATTATTTTAAATAAATGATATTTTATTATTCAATTAAAATAATAATTTTAATTGTTTTAATTAAACAATATTTTTATTATTTAATTAAAATAAATTAATCCAAAATTTTCAGATTAATTTAAAATTTTAATTCAATTTAAAAATTTTCAGATTAATTTAAAATTTAATTTAATTTATATTTTTTTTAATTTAATTATAATTATAATTCAAAAAAATCTGAACTGATTTATTTTTATATAATTTGAAATTGAATTGAAATCAATCTAAATTAAAATCTTTAGAATTATTCAAAGCTTTAATTATATTTAATTTAAGTAATTTATAAGATGATTCTGATTAAGATTTGACATATTACAAGATTTCATAGAAGAAAATAAAAATGAAACAATATTGTATAATATTAATATAATGTATAATATTTATATACTCAGTTAAATATTTAAAATGAATAATTATGATATTAATATTTTATATATTTAACAATTAATTTTACAATAAATTTATTTTTCAAATTAGATAAAAATATATTATTTAACTATATTATAAAAAATTTTTTATCATCTGATTTTGCATTATAAATCTTCATATGGCTACTTTTATAATAGGTGATAATATCTTTTTAATTCAAAAGTATTTATGATTATAAGTTTTCTTTTGAATGAAAGAGCTTTTAATAATAAATTATTATGACTTAACACCGCTACCACGTGACTTGCCCTTATTTGTTACTCTTAATGCCGGGCGTCCTAGAGAGGGTGTAGACCCTTATCGTCCAACCCCATGTATAAATAAATATTTTTAAAGTATATATCACGTGAAATATACAGTTGCGGTTTAGGACACCCCTTCCCTAGGTTAAGGATGCCCCTTAATGTCGTAATGCCGGACAAATGTCACGTGATGTGAAATTATTGTGGCGCCTGTATTTAACACGTGATTCTTATTTTATTTATATAGGGGTATAGGATAAGAGACTAAAGCCGGAAACATTTGCTAACTGATCAATTTGTTAAGAGCTTTATTAAAATTTAAGAATTTAAAGATTTATTCAATTATGATACGGTAAGTTTTGCTCAGTAGTTAACTCTTAAGAAAGTTAGTAGATTAAGTCTTATCATTTAAATCAAGACAAGGAAAGTAGAAAATTTTGATCCTTAACCAATTATGGATGCGTCGGTTTCGCAATTCGAATTTTTTTTTAATGCAACAATTCCTTTGATCTAATATAAAAATGTATTCAATTACAAATCTCACATAATTTCACAAGCAACTTACGCTTGATCCATCAGATTGCCTTAAAGAACAAAATCATCTAAAAATTAAATAGAATATTTACCCCTCACTATTAAAAGATATTTAGATTCTTAAGGTGAGTTGATTTAGTACATTTACTAATTATAGCTATTTAATTATTTGGATGATGAGAAAGAGTTGCCAACTTTCTACATTATATTACTATTTGCAAATTACAATTAGGTAGTAATTTTAATTTCCGTATGTATCCGTGATGATAACTAATTCTATAAAAATTTTTTTTTTTTAATAATAAAATTGTCTGTATAATGATCCACATTAATGCAGAATGAAAACGTTCACATTTGTCAAGGAGAAAGGTTCGGTAATTAATTTCAGTAAACGATGCAGTGTTACACAGAAAGTCGCACGAACAAACGAAATCTTGAAATTTATAAATGCATGCTTGGACTCTTTAATCACTTTTTGTTCATTAAAAAAAAAAAGAAAAAAATTATGAGTTCAAATTAATGACAAATCATTTGAAAAAAATTATATTTATTATTTTATATTATTTACAAAGTTGAAGTGAAACAGATAAAAAAAAATATACAATAAGAATTATATAAGAGAGTTCAATACATACATACAATCTAAGTTTATATTTATAATGTACTTTCTAAAAGAGGATAATATTATTATCTATATTCTAAATAATTTTTATAATGTTTACATTAAAAAGTTGGTATTAAATATTGTCTCTAAAAAAAAAAAAAAAAAAAAAAAAAAAAAAAAATTAATGAAAAGTGCGTTTTAATGTCAATATCAAAAATAAATAGCATCGAGGAAAAAGCTTACCATGATAACTAAATGATATTGGTTTTGCTTCAGATATTTTTGGGAGTAAATTATTATTATACCTATGCTTTACATATTTTAGATATATTTCTTCATTTAACCATTTTTTATATCGATATTCGGTCATGTATATATTGGAACTGTTTCTTTGTAATCTAACCTCTCTTAAACTTAAACTACTCGCATGCCTTGTAATGACGTCCATATATTCAAAGGGACCTTTTGATGTATTATGCAGTGTGAGGATTTTTAGTTTAGCGTTACATCTCGTCAAGAATACGTCTAATTCGTAAGGATAAATATCAAAATCCACACCAAGATACGTACAAGACTCGGGTAACGTTAAGGCTAATCTTATGATTTGTTCATAAGTAAATCGAGGTTGATTATAAGGTGTTTGTATTGTTAAATGTTCAAGTTGTAAAGTGTTCAATAATTGTTCAAATAATGTAAAATCGGAAGGTATTAATCTGACACATAAATGTGTGATGTTTGGACAGTAATTACGAATAGTTGTTATGATTAAAGGTGTGAATTGTTTGCTTGAAAATGATTTTAAATTGTGACTTGACATTCGTAATAGCTCATTTATAAAATTCAAAGGTCCATAATCAAAATAATAATAAAGGTGTTGAATGCTTAACGTGTGCGTTGAAGGTATTATCGTGAAATTATCATCTCTAATCCAACTTTGAGCAAATTCTAACGTTTTTAAATTTCTGCAAGATCTCAACACTTGAAGCAACAAGGGTAAATCCGATAAACCTTGTATCCTCAAATAATTCAGTGAACGCGAATGTCGTAACATGGCTTGATATATTGATTGTGAGTTTGAAGTGCTCCAGAATGAATTCACCGAGATGCTTTGCACACATTTTTGTACCCCTATTAAATCCGTTATTGAATGATCGAGTTCTAGATAAGCGTCACGATTTCTCTTTTTGATGTGAACGGTTATGTGTCGTAAATTTTTCGATGATGTGGAAGCTTTGGAGAAAAGGTTGAGCCACGCGCGCGTAAAATCCCTATCCGCCACGTGTGAACTACGAAATTCAAACTTCTGTAATCTGGTTAACGCTCTAATCACTTCCGTGTATGTCAAGAAATCTACCAAAGTCATGTCATCAGGTACCTCTTTACGTAGGTACCTGAGATTTTTTAACCCGCGTGATCTACGAAAGATCATATTTCCAATCAGCCGAGCCGTGAGTTGAATCAACTCAGGTTCCGGATCACCGCTTATCCAAGCGCGCACGGATGATATGAAATTATCACAATCAAACCCTTGAAGAAACTTTGGATAAAAAAAAATTGGTTGACCTAGTTGAGTAGGTATTGTCACGTAACGACTTTTTAACCGTTGCTTGTCATCATTTGGGAGACAGCTGATGTACGTCCCGATTGCGAGCGATCCAGAATTCTCTGAATGCACGTGTTCAAACGGACGTCTCCAAAGGACGGGGACGGCGAGACAACACCAATTTCGATTTACCCGGATGCAAGAATGAAGCGCAGAAATATCATTTTCTAAAAGTTCAAATACCCCCACGAGACATTCGGGAGGTAATTGTTGTGAACGATTTGTTCGAAAGAAGAAACTCCGACTCAAATGTTCGATACGGAATCTCATTGCCATATAATATATAAACAAGAAATTTGTTAAATTATCATAGAATTGTAAATAATAATGTATGAGAAAGATTATTATTCTATACAACATTGTCAGCGTTTTTGAAAAAAAAAAATATTTTAAAGTGAATATAAAAAAACTCTTAAACATTCTATTATGGGAAGGGAGGGAGAGAGAGAGAGAGAGAGAAATAAATTTATAAACCAAAATTAAAAACAAAAAAAAAAAAAAAAAAAAAAATTTTTTTTTTTCTCGAATTTCCAACTACTATTATTGATTTACAAATTATATTTTTATATGGTAAATAATTGAATAGAATAATAATTAAATTATTGGAGATAGTTTCTAATTTTTCCATATTTATTATTTTTACGCCTGCATATCTTCGTTGATGCGCCTTTGGTTTAGTGTTTAAGCAATCACCTGACTAACATCTTGCAGCATTAATTCCCTTACAGCAAAAAAAATAGTTTTATGATGTGCCCATTGTTGATGCGTGACGCAGTTACCGCAGCCTCTTAAGAAATTTTTTTTTCTTTTTCTTCTTTTTAAATTAGATTTAGTATGTGCGTTAAGGCGCATTACCTGCATGCAGATCGTACACAAAAAATTTTTTTTCGTGGGGGATGATAGTGGGGCAATAATGCATTTCTTGCAGTTGAAAAATTTTTTTATTTTATAAAAAAAAATAAACTGTCAAATTAAGCTTAGATTAAAGTTTTATTATACTTGTTTAAAACAATGACTTCTCCATTGAAAGAACAATCATATCTATATTTTGATACTATAATATTTTAATTTTTAGTAAATTCTTCGATTATCTTGCAAACTTTAAAAAAAAAAAAATAAATAAATGACGATTTGTCAATCTCCGTAACTTAATTGTTGTTATTCTAAATGCCGATCTATATAGACTTAAACAAAGCCTTTTTTTTTTTTTTTCAGTAACCATATTAAAATAATCTGATAAAGATAAAGGTGCGGTAAAATCAAATTTCCGTTACCTTCTTTGTGCATTTGAAAATTATGTCAAATTATGTCAATTTTTTTTGATATCCCACAGTTCATAAATGCTATCACATGTCACATGTTTCTTTGGCAAAACTTTATGTGTATTCTCGCATCTTTCTTTTGGGGTTTTCAAATTTATTGTGATGTTCAAAAAAATAAATAAAGAAAAAGGTGAAATTGTTTTGATGATGATCATCACCTCGAGGAAATCATATGAATAGTTTTCTTTTTTTCGCCCTTTTTTTTTTTTTTTTTAAAGGGGTATTTGTTCAGTTTTATATCTGTTATTACCGAAAATAGATTATAGATTATTATAGATTATTGTTGTGCAAAATACAGAATATTCTAAATCTTCCGCCTTTGTATCATAAATAAAAGTAAATAAAGGCGTTATGTTCCCCAATCAGAATGTCGAAAATGGGTAAGCACAAAATCTCACTTGTAATATATTTATTTTTTATGTTTAAAATATATTTTGTAAGAAAAGAAAGCTATTTTTTTTTTTTTTTTTTTTTTTGAAATTCTGAAATTTTTATCGGTCAGAAAACTATAATAATCGGTGCGGCGTATAATAGGAAGAAATGGTGCATTTTCATAAACTACAATGTTCCTTAACAATGTAATAAATAAAATGGATAATATTAAGTTTTTTTTTTTTTTTTAAAAAAAAAGAGGGAAAAAGATTTTTTTTCTTTAGTATTATCTCTCACCTTGTAAACATCAGGCATAATGGTATAACCATAAGAAGCGTAAGAATTATCAAAAGGGAAAAAGGTGAAACCAAAAAAAGTCAATAAGCAACTTATGAAATCTACATTTTCTATATATGTTTCCATTAAATAATAAAGTCCAAGAAATTTTATATTCACAATCATGGATGGCGATGTATGGTTGTAAATCGAGTCGAGTTATAAAGGACCAATCCATGAAAATAAAATTGCCACCCTTCAAGGTTATCAACCGTCGTGACAAGTGTGCCATATCAGAGTTCCTGCACTTCATAATAACCGGGAAAATAATAACGAGATCTAGAAATGATTTCAGCCAATGTATATGATTGGAAGCGTTGAAATATCATTTTAACTAACATCACATCAATATGATATTATTAAAACTATTCCCACACTAAAGACTATGATTCCAATACACATAAAAACAACTTTGATCTTAATTTTGTTCAAGTCTTTGATTTCTAATCTAATAATCGTTTCCATTCTATATCGATTTCTGCTACCTTTGCTCGGTGATATTTTCCGTAATTTGACCTTTCCTCGAAATTTGACATGGATTGTTTTTTAAGAAAATTTTTTGATGCCTAAAATATCCATGAGGCTTATATTTTGAATTCGTGGCTGACAACGGTTTAAAAAAAAATCAATCAATTTAATCAAGTTACATTAAAATTTTTTATGAAAAATCTTTTTAAATATCCAATAGAATCTAAAAATAGATCCCAAACCACATTGTGCAACTGTATCATCAACGTCCGTTCTGTAATTTTTCCATCCTTTATCATCTACAAGATTAAATTCAAAAGGAACAAAATTCTTTTCATTTCTTTTTCCATTTTCGATAATTTCAAATATCCAATTCCTTTTCACATTTCTATTAAAATCTTTTACATAAATCATCACCCATTTGTGATTCATTTTTGGAATATCTTGTTTGTGAAATATCTATCAAGCATTTATTCGTTGAGGACATTATTTTAATGGATCTTATAAGCAACGTATGAAAAATTTTCGGTTTATAAGAGGTTATCAATTGAAGAAAGTTCGTAACTTGTATATTGTTAAATATGTAAACTTTTTTTTGGTTTTTAGACTTTTTTTTTTTTTTTTATGCCTTCATTCTCCAATACCATTACAACGCATAAATTTGTAAAATTCATAATCGTCTCGTCCCTTATATAAATATTTTTTTTCTCATTATTTCATATTTCTGATCACACAATGCTCTCAAAATGATCACATAATGATCATTGTACAACAAACTTCAACGTGGAAGCTCGTGCCATAATTCGGTGGTAACGCAACAACTTTATTTTTGAAGGTTAATATAAAATGACGATCAAATTCAAGAAAAAATTATCCTAAATCAGAAATTAGATCTAAAGATCTTGATCCATCTAACATCACTCGCATTATCTCTATCATTGACGTTACATTGAGATCAATAAGGTTCACATTTTTTTTTTTTTTTTGTTTTCACAATTAATTAAAGCACTCCTTTTATTAAAGCCCTGACGTAAAAAATAAAAATTTTAAATCATTCCCCAATCTGTTCGTCTGGAATTTGAAGTATGATATCAACATCATCATTATTAATTGTAATTTATTATATGTTACAATGATGATTGAATAAAGTATCTATTTAATTGAACTAAAAGAACTTGTTTACCAATTTCATCACCGTGATAATCTTTTAAAAAAAATTTGATCTTGTTTAAAACTAAAGAAGATAAATTGATTGAAAGATGATTAATAAAATCCGTCAAGATTTTTTCAGTTATCCCATCTTTATGAATTTTATAAATATGAATCGATTTTAAATTTTTACAATTCTTAAATATAGGATAAAGTAAACGAAACATTTCACCTTCGTTTATAGTAATAATAAAAGTGGAAAGGTTTAAACAACATCTTGAAATTGTCCTTAATAGGTTTAAATTATGCTTTAAATCTAAATCTAAATGAAGACGATTTAATAGAGCACCATTATTTGTAATCATTGAAATAAAAGGAGATGATGATGATGATTCATAAAACCAACTCGTCTCCACGAACTTGAGAACTTTAAGATGATAAAATTTAGAATTAAATAATAAAGGATCTAATTCTTGACAAATTCTAACGCCATAAATTGATAATTCATTTAAATTGACACAATGTGATAAATGTTTTGCCTCATCGTGCTTGAGATTTCTATGCGAAATTAATTCAAGCTTTCGTAATGTATTTGACTTTCTTGACATGGCCTCAAATAATAAGGACATGTCCGCGTTATATTGATTTCTAATGCTAAGCGATTGAAGGTGTCTTTGAGAATCTATCAGATGAACCAATTCTTTAAGTTTACAATCATCAAATATGTTATTATTCGATATGGTGATGGATAAGGTGTTGATGTTTTGCATATAATTGGAAAATCGAAGGAATATCGTGGGGTCAATGTTCGGTTGATGACATTTGAAAGTGGTTAAATGTTTAAAACATTCGTGTTTTAATAAATAATCTTCCACGTATTCTGAATATTCATTACCTACACGTAAACATTCAATGTTTACACAATTTTCCGCAACAACATTTAAAATGGATTGAATTATTAGAGAGAATTTTTCTTGAAAAGGTTTTGAATCAAATGAGAATTTTGATTTAAATATTTTTTTAAATAAATTAAATTTAATCATTGATCCAACAGAACTTGTATTATTGTTACGATATAATGTAAAGAATGTTGGTTGATATAACTTTGTACGTCCGCTACGATTTTGCTTCCTTGGTTTCTTTGATTTAAAAGTATGTTTTGCTATCCATTCCAAGACAATCTTGGCCAAATTATCCGAATGAAGACTTTTAAGAAAACTAGGATAATTAAATGATGGCGCGATGGTCGAATATAATTCATCTTGGTTCACATCAAAGAAATAATGAAAAATAGAAATTAATTTATAACGATGTTTAAAGTTAACAGGAATATTGAAAGGTTGTTGCCAAAGAAACATAATACCATTCTGACACCATTTGCGATTTATTAAAATGGCTGCATGAAACGTATTATAGTCACTTTTCTTGACGTGCCTTAAAATATTTTGGATACATTCGTTGGGTAAATTATTGTTGAAAGACATTTTCTAATAACGAAAAATTAAACAACCCAGTCTTAAAAAAGAGAGTTCGTTGTTACATCATGCAAATTATGTAAATTTAATGCAAATCATATAAATACCAATTTTTTACGCATTTTTTCACGGATCTTCTGTAATACAAACCTTGAAACATATAACTTCTAAATTAGGCAAGGCTCGTCTGTTTTTTAAAATTTCATTTTATTCTATAAATGTAAATACGAGTTTCGTTCTTGTACTTACTTATCAAAGACCCCACAAAGAAACTAAACACGCGTCTGCTCACCCAAAAATTACTGCGTTGCATCATTGCTGTGCGCCTTGCGCGTTTGATTCTTAACTGACAATATGATATATAGTATAATCAAGTGGGTGAAACATTGTTTCATGAACAATTAGTGAGAATGTTTCATTAATAATATTATTTGTTACACGACCTGAAAAAATTTGGTCAAAAAGAAAAAAAAAACCAAAAGATACATGTTCTAATACTATAAAATCTGAATATAACCTTCCTTATTTGGGTTCATTCTTTTTTTTTTATAAAAAAAAAAGAATTGAATTGACATGTGATTCTGTAAACAATTCTCGCTTTCCATTACGCCACTACTTTCAATAGCAAATTATAGGCAAATCACATGATCTGAACTGCATAGGGTTGCATGATTTCATTGTCAATCGAATGAACAAGCTTTACCGAAAGTGTACGATCAACAATCTCGTACATTCATATATAAATTAAAATTCGTGTTGGTTGGCTAATTCCTTATTTATCTTTGTTTTTTTTTCTCTCTTCAATTCTTTAAATTTATTTATATTAACGAGATGACATTTCATTTACTTTCAAAACTTTCGCGTGATCTTAACAAAATTTTTGAAACTAAAGCCTTTTATGATGTTATTATTCGTGTAGGAAATAAAGGAAGTAATGACGCTAAAGAATTTCAAGCGCATTCACTTATTCTTCGGGCAAGAGTGCCTTATTTTCACCAATATTTACAAAGTGACCAGGCAAAACAAGAATATGATAAAATCGTAATCACCCACAATATTTCTCCTGCAATTTTTGAAATCATTCTCAAGTAAGTCAATTAGTCATTACGCGAGATTTTCGCTTTTTTTTTTTGAATTTTTTGAATTTGATCTGGGCATTTTTTTTTTTTATCGTTTAGATACATATACACAGGTAAACTCGAATTCTTGAATTGTGATGGAAAGCAAGCATTTGATTTGCTCTTTGCTGCAGATAATCTTGGACTTGAGGAAGCATTGGTTCAAATTCAAGAATTTTTGATTGGTCAACAAAGAGAATGGATGGATAAAAATTTTTATTCACATCATAGATTAATGTATAGTAGAAAATCTTTTAATATCATACAAAATCATTATACTACAAGAATAGCATCCAATCCTTTATCAATATTTGAAATACCTGATAGTTTTAATCCGCATATTTTATCGTCGCTTGATGAAATTGGATGCCTAAAATTAAACGAAACCCTTTGGGGATTTATCGTTAATTGGGCAAAATTACAAAATCCAGGACTAACTAATCATGTTACAAATTGGAGAAAAGATGATTGGGAAGAATTTAAAGAATCTTTAAATCCGTGTATTCCGTGGCAAAGCATCATGAATTTAAATTGGGATGAATTTTATGATCTTTTAATTCCATGTGAACCATTCCTACCAGCTGAAAAGTTTAATACGGTTCTAACGCAACAATTGAAAAAGGCGTGCTCACCTTTCTCCATCAAATCACCTATTTCTTTACAGTTTAATGAAACGATTCTTAATATTTGTCAAGCGACTTTGATTTCTAGCTGGATTGATAAAAGGGAAGACAAACCATATTTACCAGCAGAAATTCCTTATGAATTCAAATTAATCATACGTGGAAATCGTGATGGATTCTCTCCTGATCTATTCAATTTAAAATGCGGAAACCTTCAAAAGACCGTGGTAGTATTTAAAATGACGGAGGCCCTTTATGGTGGTTATAATCCATTAGATTGGAAATTTGATCACTCAACTTCTGATAGTTTTATATTTAATTTTGATCGTAATCAGGTTGATCTAAAGAGACTTAATAGATTCGCTATTCACAAGAAATCCGGTTATGGTCCTTGTTTCGGTACTGAAGGATTACTAGCCTTTCCACATGGTAAACGTTCAATATTATGGATGTCTAAGGACAATTCAAATTCTTTACCTATTCTAGATTATGAAGTTTATCAAATTTTTGAAAAACCAAAAAGAGCTAATTTGGCTGCTGCCGCTTCTTCTTCCTTGAATCATAATGGTTACACTCATAAAAAAAGATGATCTGTTTGATTCTCGCGGGTGGGATCGTATCATTTTCCCTTTCATAATTCTGGATTTTCTCTTGGCGTGGGTATTGATGATTGATGTATATTTACGTATTTTGTGTATTATATATATATATATATATATATTCTTTACAATAAAAAAAAAAAAATTTATTTCAAATCCATAAATTTTACAAGTGATACATGACGTGTACATAAATAAAAAAAAAATGGTAAAATAAAAATACCCTTCTAAATTGTTTTAAATAAATAAATAAATCTTTGGATGCAAAATGAAAAAATGGATCACCATTCAATGTTTACAACTTTTTCGTCGGAACTTCCACGTTCAACAGAGCATGTCTTAATGTTTCTCCCTTTCCCCTTTGAAATTTCTTCGATCATATCCTTCAATACCTTCTTGTCACCTTTAACATTACAAATTAAATACCTAACGTCGTGACCTTCGTAACTCTCTAAGAAAACTTTAAGAGCATCCATATCTAAACAATCGTATCTAAAATCCAATTTTTTAACATTTGATGGAACTTTTTTTGAAAATTTTTTAATCGTATCAGAAGGCATATTGGCAAACCCATCAATACCAAATAATTCAATTTTTGAACACTTTTCTAATACTTCGTATATGCCGGACATGTCACTGACGTCATAATAATAAGTGGTAAATGTGATTAAATTTTCACAATATTTTGCCACATTTTTTAATAATTCAGGATGAAAAGCCAATTTAAATTCCAAACTTAAATCCCTCAAATGCGTTCCATTATTCATCATCAACCCAACGAAAGGATCTATTTCTTTCTGATCTGATTTACTCCTCTCATGAATATTACTATTATTATAAATAAAAGTACTATATATTCGAAGTACTTTTAAATTTGGAAAGCAAGCGTTCGTCAATAAAGTCATCTTACCACGCAACCTAACACAAGTGAACATCAATTCCTGAAGTTTTTGAAGTTTTGTGATATGTTTAAGTTGTTCATCATCGATTGTAACATAATGTAATTTTAATTTTTTAAGGGAATGAGTCTGTGAAACGAGAGCTGATAAATCGATTGAAATATCATTACATTTATGATCTTTGAAAATATTGATTTGTTCCAAGGCATGTTGTGATTCAATGAGCTTTGATAATTCAGGTAGTTGACCATCACGATATATATGTCGAAAGATTTGTATGGAAAGTGTTTTAATCCCTTTTGAGACTGATGAAAGGTTAGATAAAACTGGGAAATTTGTTGCAGCTAAATTACAATCAAATCTTGTTAATCTTGCTAACGCATTCTGAGCGTTAGGCGTTGATGTCAAAGAATCAAAGATATACTCATTATAATTTGGAAAATGCCAATCTTTCATCGATAAACTTAACCTTTCCAACCTATTTCGTTGTAATATCACTTCATAAAGAGCTTTTACGACTTCGGCTTTTTGTTGCAGCGTAGATTTAAATTCATCTTGAAGACTTGCTGGACACATTGTAAATTTAGTTGATGGATATAATTCATTCATTGAAATGTGATCAGAATTGCGTGATGATGTTGTACATTTGAAAACTTGTTTCCACAAATTGACAAAATCTAAATGTTTTATAAATGAAGGATAATCAAATGTTGTCTTCTTTGGTACAGGAAGTTCTTTCTCTTTGATTTTAAATTGTTTCTTTTCGTCGTCATCAATAAATGACGCTAAAATTGGAATAATCTTATAATTGTTCTGTGAATCAGGTGGTGAGCTGAATGGTTTCTTCCAAAGAAACGAAACTGTGTTTTGACACCATGTTCGATTCACTAGTAATGCAGAATGCAATGTTTTGTTATCTTTTTCTTCTACATAATTTAAAATATCTTGAATACATTCGTTAGGTAAATAAAACGACGACATTATTAAAATTCCTTGAACTGCGCCGGATAAATTTTAATTGAAAGAGCGCAAAAAAAAAAAAAAAAAATTCTGTCAAAAAAAGTCATTTTATGTTCAATCATGTAACACCAGCTGTGTATCAGCTGTTTCTAATTTGCATTACATTTTTATTATAGTTTTAATGTTAGTTTGAATTGGTTATCATTATTAAACTATATTTAGTAATGAACCGATTTTTGAATAATTGGTGTAAAAAAAAGTTTGTTAAAAATCGATATGTATATAAAAAAAAAAAAAAAATGCTTAACATTTGAATCATAAAATAAACAGAATATGCTTTTTATACTTAAATAAAAAATAATTAAAGATCTTATAATTTAGATAATATACATTTAGAGAGAATTTATATAAAACGACTTTTTTTAAATGATTGTCCATTAAGTGGATAATAATTTTTAAAAAAAAGTATATATATATATATTGATAAATTATAATTATAAATAAAAAAATCTTAAACTTTATTTATAAAATCTTTAATATATATTATATATTTTGATATTTTATTAAAAATTTTAATTATTAATGTTATATTATAATATAATATAATATAATTTAAAAGTTTAGAAATTAAGAAGCAAAATATTAAATTTATTAAAAAAGTTAGTAGATATACTTTTTATTAATATATATCTTATTTATAAAATATAGATTATAATAAGTATTTTTGTAAAATTTAATATTTTATTATTTAATTCTAATATATAAATCTAATAATTGTTTTAATTAAATTAAAAAATTATAATTATTAAATTATAAAAAAAAAAAATTTAAATTCAAATAGTTATATATAATAAAATAGTAAATCATCTGTAAAATATTCACCTATTATTATAATATAATGATAATTATTTTCATTTATAACTTCATATATAATAAAATTATTATCTTTTTTATCATTTAATAAATTTTTAATCTTTATTTAATAAGATATCTTAATTTAATTCAATCAATAATGCTTTAATCTAATTTTTAATCTAAATTTTAATCTTAAACTTAATTATAAAATTTTTAATAAAATAAATTTTATTAAAATTAATTTTAAATAAAAATTATTTATTAAAAACAATTTTAAAAATAAAAAAAATCTAATTAATTTTTATAAAATCAAAAAAATAAGTATAAAAAAATTATATATTATTTATTATAATTTATAAATGAATCTAATAATAAACTTTATTAAAAAAATAATTAAAATAGTTTTTTTATTTATAATATAAATTTTTAAAATATATTGATAGCTAAAAGATTATTATAAATCTATTTATTATAGATTAATTTTAAGGTTATTATTTAAATTTATTTTAAATTTAATAAAATTTTAAATTTTTAATATAGTTTATTAATAAATTTAATAATATTTTACTATTTTAAATTTTTATTTAAATTTTACAAAATTTTTATATAGTACTTTAAAGATTTATCTAAATTTATAAATCTTTACTAATAATTTTATATATTAAAAAATAAAATATAAAAATAAGATAATAAATTTCTTATTAAATTCTAATATTAAAAGAAAAATATTATAATATAAAATTTAAAAAGAATATACTTCTAATTTTTATTATTTATAATATAAATATATAAAATAAAAATTAATTTAAGTTATATACAGTGGTGTGTAAAAAAAATAAACTTTTTTTCGAAAAATGATCAACTGTCGTAACTTACCCAATTTTGGTTAGAATTACACAAATAAATATGCAAATGAAAGCCTGACGATCCCTCTATCAACTTT
>CAJVPQ010000754.1:0-23616 GCA_910591825.1 Funneliformis caledonium
CTGGAAAATTTAAGGGGTAGTTATATAATAATTTTGGACGATCTCGGGCGGTCAGATACTTATGACCGCTACTGTAAATTCAATAATTTCATCATTATTAAGCTTCTTAGAATTGAATTTTGATCCATATAAAAATTTATCTGAAAATATTTCTTTTCTAATAACTTCTCGCCAGCGTGCATCTCCATATATAACTGGTGTTTGATTAATATATGTCTTTAGTTCAGAGATAAGTCCAGAACATGGTATATTTAGTGTTAAGTTTGTTAATAATGGTGATAATAGTTCTGAAGTGGTATTTTTTGTCTTTTTATTAGATAAAATAGGAAATAAACCAAGTAAACTAAGTTGTTATTTTTTATTATTTAGTTTATATCTTGAACTTCTTGAATATTCATTAAGCTGTGAATCATCATAATCTTTATTAAGTAATACTTTTTATCCACAAATGCAAAATACTGCACGTTCACTTATAATAGCTTTACAAAAATTATTTTTAGATAAACATTCTCTAGTATGTTTCCACTTCATTATGATTGAAGAATACACATTATTTTTTTAAAAACTAGTCATGTACTTGTGTAAAAATGTTTTTTTAAAAAAGATTTTTTTTTATCAAAAAAAAATTTATATATTATATATATTATTACTAAAAAAAGGTATCAAATTACTCAAAAATAAATTATGACTCCATGAAAATCAATCCAATTTGCTAAAACTAAAAAATATGACTTTAAACTAAATTTAGACTAATTTGCTAAAACTCTAATTATAACTTTAAATAAAATTTATATAAATTTACGAAAATTAAAATGTGAGTTATATTAGAAATGTCCGGGATTCTACTTAATACCACCTTTTTTCAATTTAAAAATTTTCAAAAATGACTTACAAAATATTAAAAGATTTATTTCTAAATATTGAGATATTATAAAAGTTACTATATTTACTATTAATGAAATTATAAATTCTATTAATAAGAAAATAAATATTATAATTACTTGACTTTTTTATTAATAGATAGTTATGTATATAATAAGCAAAAATGATAATCATACTAAAAAGTTTTTATAAAAATTTAAGGTAATCAAATTTTAGAAATATATTATAATTTTTTTCTTTTATTTTTAAAAAAAAATATTTAAACTTTTTTTTAAATTTAGAGTATTATATTTATTTGAGCAAAACATTTATTTCTTATTATAAAATTATTTTACTATCTGAATTTAATTTAGTAAAACTCCATTTTTAGCTTTATTATATTGATAAATTAATTTGTAAATATAGATCAATAAATGATTAGAATACAGAAACTTGTGAAAGTCTTCATATAATTATTTTAAACACAATATAGAATAAATAATAAACATGATATCAATACTCAGATTATTGGATCAGTAAGAAAATATTTAATTTTTAATAACCAATTTTTTATTTTCTTTTTAAAATTTTAGATTTGAAGAAAATTAATATTTAACTTATTAAATCCAATTAATAATACAACCTAAAAAAACTAACATTTACAAAGAATATTAAGTTGACTTTGCCTGAAATTAAATTTTTATTATTAGATTTTAATAATGCTTTTATAAATCTTTCAGATAAAGAAGACAAATTAATATTATATGAAATAAATCGATTATTAAGAAAGTCATAGTTTACAGATAATTTTAAAAGTATACAAATATAACTTTTTCATTCTGTAATCTAATTTGTCAGTGTCAAAATATATGCTAAAATAATCATTATAATCATTCTTGTTTTTCTGATATTGCAATAAGAATTAATATAGATAAATTAGATATATATGAAATAGTAGATGAGTTCATGTTGCATCTTATTTTGAACATGATAATTCATTTTTTGTAATTCGTTCCTTTTAAGAAGCGATAAAATTAGTCAGTAGTAAAAGTTTTATTAAAAAAATCAAGAATAAATAAACATTTGCTTCTAACTTTAATAATGACATAATATTCTCTTTAAATTCAGAATTCTACAGATGAATTCTGCATATTTCGTAAATGAAATTCACATATTTCGCTAAAAAATTCCACAAATTTTCAATAAGATTTACACCAAATGAAAATCACAATTCTCAAATTTTCACATAAGTTTCTGTAGAATTACGTAAACTGATCTACCTAAAATTTCTTGATATAGTTACAAAAATAATTCATAATTTAAAGTAAATTACAAGCAAGAATTTTATAAATATATAATTTCAATTTGATTTTAAAATTAATTATATAAAGTAAATATTAATTATTAGTTATTTTTTAAAAAAGAAACAAAGAAATAATCTTTCATAAAATCGATTTATCATTTGAAAAAAAGTAATTTGATAGATCAGCCAATCAAAAACATTTCCTGCGAATGGTGTGAAAAATGTGAAATTTTGCGATCATATTAAAAAGTGTGAAAAAGTGTAGAAAAAATTGTGACCATAACATTCTGGACACTCTACTCTTACCGCCTTTTTTTACCCTCTCTCATACTATTTTCTCCATTGTCATTGAGAATTGAGTCTATCATATTGTCATTTAAAATTTTTTTTAAACTCTGTGGATAAAACAGAACAATCGATTAAATCACCATACAGATTTACCATAAGTCATCGAATACTCATATACTTACAATACTGAACCTCATGTTCACAAACTTAATTAATTTGCGAACTTGCTCTTTCTTGCTTTTCTATATAATGACTATTTCCCAATTCTGCACTAAATGCTCATCTTAATTTAACACCAACTTCATAATCTCCTGCTTTTGTCTCTCCTTTGTCTCCTCGACCTCTTCAAGAACGTCCAGAACGAATTCTGTCATTTTGCAAAAATTATCATTAACCTTTCTTTTTAGTGGTCTTGACTCTTTTGTAGCTACCTTTTCCATTAATTTCTGAGTTATTTTTTTATCTATCTTTTCTCTGGCAGCATATATATCCTCATAATTACCCCCTGATGTTAGATGGAAAAAAATGTCAATATACAGTATATATAATGCTCTAATGTGAAATTAGAATAAATTATTTACTAAGACAGGCAATGACATAATATGACAAATAAGTAATATTTTAGAGTGCAAGATCGCTCCAGTGATCATCTCTATTCATAGAAATTCTGTGTGCCATTTATGACGCACATTCTCTTTGAAATCCTTTAAGATCTGTACAGGATTGGCCTTGTATAGACCATGAAAAACTGATTTGTTTAAAAAAATATGTATATGTTTAACAATAAAATTGAGCAAATTTAAAAGATCAGTGTCTCTAAAATTAGAGCTAATCGGAGGATTTTTTTTCTTGGTAAAATTTACTACAACCTTTACGGGAATGATATTTTCATTCTCAGCGAGAAATTTATACAATTCATTTTTCACAAATATGTAAAAATGTTCAACAATTGCAGCCTGGCGGTCGCTTGAGAATAAAAACTCTTATTTTACTAGTAGAGGCAAGGTGTTTCTATTGTGCTTATTATTAGCGATAGAAGGTGTAAATATCCATATTTTTTCAAATATTGCAGTCAATTTGGACTGTTTGGACTGTTTAGATGATGATGTCACATTTTTTTTGAACCAGTTAAATATTTTTGTGTGAGCTGGTGACTTTTCAGAGAATGCTTTATCCATTTTTATAATGTTAATTAGTGATATACGTATTGACTCTTTGGTGACCTCCAGCGGATAATTGAGGTTGAATCAAGAGTATCCTTAAGGTTTTCCTTGATAACATCAGATTTTTGTAACCAAAAAGAAATTTTCATAGTAATGAAGAATTATTTATATTTATGAGTGTAAGCGTAAAAGTTCTCTCCTTCTACAAAGAAGTAATCGTTTAATAATAATGGATTAAAAAAAAGCGAAAAAAAGTTTTTGTTATAAACTTGATTTTAAGACAGAGCGAAGATAAAAAAATCAATTGATGAATTTGTGGTTTGCTTGTGAATATTAACAGTTTAAAGTTATTTAGAGAGAGGAAAACCAATAATGAAGGGTTAGGTAAAAGTTTAAGTCTATTTATCACAATTGTTTATTAAAAAATAAATACAATTACGTTATACGTGAGATTACAACGCAAAAGTTACCTCCTTGACCCTCCTAATGCAGGATTATATACTTTTGTCATTACAAGTTATGACATCCAAATTTGGTAACGCGTAGGTGACAATAAGGAATGACAAATAAGATTTGGAGTACTTTAAAAAAACTAAGTTACTAAGATAAATATAAAAGTGATCATGTGATAGTTAACTATCACACAATCTTCCCCAGTAAAAAGCTCGAGCACGTGATATTAGTAAAAAATATTTGTCTCTAGTGTCACACCCCACCATCTTTCATTTTTTACTAAGTATTCTGGGAACTTAGAAATTTTTCAATGATGAATTCTCTATTTGTCACACTCTTATTCGTAACGTGAGCGTATGTATAACGCGATATAAATTTGTAATCATGTGATATAAAGATATAAAAGGATACATTTATCCGTTATTTTGTAAGTTCTTACGCGCAGGTATCTAAAAGTTGCACATTTGCTGATGCGTAACTGTAAGAGCCTGCACCAGTGAAGTATGAGTGCTGTGATTCTCAATTTTTCCAAAAGACACTCCTTTTTCAAACTCTTTGAATTACACCTGTTTAATAAGGTCTACTGATTCTGGAAAAGGAATCGGTCATGTACCTTCCTTATAACAGTCAAAGAGTTGGGGCTTGTTCGTAAGAGGCTATTAGGTCTTCCAGTATCTTGTTCTTCACCGGACTCGTTGCTCTCTTGAATTCATTACCGGCAAATTATTTAGATAAGTATTTTTTTCAAGTAGTCGATATCAAATCATGTGTAGTTCCCTATTTTTAATAATTTTTAAGTCTTGACATCACGCAATATCACTAAGCTCTTTTCTAACTCTTTCTTCCGCAAAAATTTTTTCTCTATTATCTGATCTATAGCGCTATTTTTATTCACCTAAGCAGAGCAAAATACTTCCATTCCAGAAGAGGTTTGTCACTCCATTTATCAAGAAAGTTAAACTGATCGAATTTTTGCAAAAAAGGTATTGAGTATACTAAAAAATTACTTATACTAAACTAGTTGAATTATTAACTGGTATTTCCGATGTTCCCAGACATGTTTAAGAAAAAACGAAAGGCAGATAAGCATTCAAGTCTAAGTATGAATATGTCTGTAGTATCGTTACAACAGGTGGGAGATCTTTTTTCTTGGCAAAAAACTGTTAACAATATTAACGATCTTTGAAAATTTTTGAATTTTCCGCTAGATATATTTAAGATACTATGATTCGTAAGAAGAATAAAAGACAATCAATCGCAACCTACTTTATCAGCAACCTCTGCATCAGCCAATGAGATTCAGTCCAAAAGCGTTACAGTAACGGATACGGAATTATGAGAACTTATACGTCAAAGTTTCACATGAATTATTAGAATATGATCGAAACGCATGCCTAGGATTGATAACTGTCTTTCACAGCTTATAATATATATCGAACTTTTATTAATGTACCGTTTATTATAAACATAATAAAAAAATTTCGATATACCGAACTGGTCACGTAATTTGTAAATGGTATTGTTGTATTCAGTTCTTTAGTTTATGTATTTATAAACAATTTTATAAGCAAGCAGAAAGTTTTTTTGAGTAATTATGAAGCAATTATGACAAAATATTTCTTTAATAATATCAAATTAATCAGTATTGCTTCAACGTCAGCGCTCTATACTTTCGCAATGTCAATATATTAAACTAAGTAAATGCCAATCAATAAACTATAATTAATTAAAATCTTCCATATACTGAACTTTTGTAGGACCTTGAAAATTTGGAACCAACCGATCGAAGGTAAATCTTGTATTGATTCATTAGTAATTTCTAAATATTATTATTTTTTTAAAAAAAAAAATTCACTACTTACCGATCCGGAACGGAAGTAATTCTTAATGGAGTGGAATATTTTGTAAAAAAAAAAAAAAACCACACTGAACTTTGTAAACGGTCCAGATTCTTGAAAAATTGAGTTGGAATCAGATCGAAGGTAAGCCCTATTAGTATTTTTTTTTATTTTTTTTTATTTTTTAATTTTAATTTTTTTTTTGATTTTATAAAAAACTAACAGTAACTTATCTTGTAAGAAGAAGGGGAAATTTTGTAAGTATTTTTTTTTTTTAATTATAATAAAAAAAAAACTGATATCAATTAACCTTTGTAGACCAATCTGGATCCTTGAAGAGTCAGATGTAAGTTCTAACATAGTAATCTTTTTTTTTTAAAAAAATTTTTTTTAAAAAAACAAATAATATTCACTTACCTTCGCAGACTGATCCAAAATCTATAAACCTTGGAATTTGGATAGGAGGTAAGTCTCTAATTGGAGAAATTTGTTAGTTTTTTTTTTATAATCTTAAAAAACTAACTAAATTTACCTTTGTAGGATGTCCGGATCCTTGAAGCATTGAATCAAAGGTAGTTCTAACATAATTCTTGTTAGCAATCTTTTTTTTTTATAAAAAATAAAAACGAATATTCACTTACCTTCGTAGACCGATCCGAAATCTATAAACTTAGAATCTTGGATCGAGGTAAGTCCCTAATGAAATAATTTTGTTGATTAGTATTTTTTTTTTTTTAATGTTTAAAATAAAAAATTAATATAACTTACCCTTTATAAACCGATCTGAATCTATAAACCTTGGAATCTTGGGTTGGAGGTAATCTTGATAGTGAAATATTTAGATTAGTTTTTTTTATATAATCATAAAAAAAACTAACACTCAACTTACTTGTAGAACATTCTGGATCCCTGAATATCTCTGAATCTTGGATCAGGGCGGGGTAATAGAGTCAAACCCTATAAATTAGATTGGTAAAAGTAGGACTGACAAGCTCTATAGTTGAAGTGAACCCTGTATTTAAAGGTTATAGTATTTAATAAGTCTAATAAGCTTATATTAGAGGTAACAAGCTGGCTCAGGTGGTTTAAGTCTAGGTAATAGCCATATAGAAAAGTGCTTCTAAGGCAGGTTGCTATATCTCTTAAATGGGATCAGAGAATCTAAAAAAATTACCTAATATAGGATAAAGCTTGTCTCTCCTGGAAATATGCCTTCTACTAATCTCTAGCTATTATATATTAATAAGGAAAAAAATTCTAATATTATTAAGCAGTAGTTAATATCATTTTAATTTTCTTGGAGAATAATAATTTCATTTTTGGTAATAATAATATCATCAGTGAGTTTTGTTAATTTGTTATTGATATCATCTAATTTATTTAAAATTTCTTTTAGAGCAGATATGGTATCAGTAGTAATAAGTCTTTCATAAATTATATTGTTTAACTCAAAAGTGAAAATAATCTTTTAGAGCTATGGTGAATTCATAATAACAATTGAGTACATAAAGTAAACAAATAGAATATATTTTGAATTTGAGTTTATTTAACAATAATTTAATATTATTTATTATTTATTAGAAAATAGTTTAGCGAATAAAGATTGTAAAGAATTTGTTCAAGAAAAATGACTAATGAATTGTAAAATATGAAAGGTAACCTTTACTATAAATGTTTAGCAATTACTAATATCATTTTACCAGAAATTAGTGAAACAGATAAAGAAAATCACTCAAAATTCATTGTTACTGTATAGAGGACAACATAGGTTCTTTTTTAATATACATTAATTGTTCTCTCACAAAAGGACATTGAAGCACTGATTCATTTAAGTAATATAAAACAGGCATAAGAGGATTCTTTTTAATAACGATTCTTTAGATTTTATGTAAGCTAGAAGAGTAATTATCAAGATTCGCATTGAAGTCACCTAAGATAATGATCTTGAAATCTAATTTAAGACTATCTTTAATATATTTGATGATTGTTCTATGTAATTTTAACTATTCTGTTTTGGTATTAGATTTGGCTGAAGAATGTAAATAGACATAAAATATATAAAGTTTAATATGACTATTCTTAGTGATTGGCTAAGGTTTATTATTTTCATCTAATTTAGTATATTTTAAATTTATTATATACAGAGGGTTATCAAAAGTTTCTGAACGCTATTTTTAAAATGCGATTGGTGTATATAAAAGGTAAAGTTTACATATATTTATATTAGTTTATTTGTTTATTTTGCTTTAAATAACATTTTGACTTCAAATTTACCTTTTCACTTTTTTTTTACAACTTACAGTTACAATTCCAACAATAGGAATAAATAACGAATTAACTGCAAAGCAACATAGTGGGATAATTTATTGTCATAAAAATGGTGATTCACTTGACCTGCCTAAAGCCCAAACCTTAACCCAATTGAAAATTTATAGGCAAAAGTGAAAAAAAATATTAGAAATAAAAAGAAAAATCAACTAGCTTTGCTGATCTTGAAAGGAATGTTAAAAATGCATAGAAATCGATTTCAAAATGTGTAATTGAAAATTTAGTTGATAGTATACCAGCACAAATTCAAATGGTGATTGCGGCAGAAGGTAGTATAATTAAATACTAGTTTAATAGTATAAAATGTAACCTTTAATATCCATAAAATAAAGTTATAATATAGATTTTTTATTGAGTTTTAAAAATTAAAAGTTTTATATTGCATAAAAATCGTTTAGAAACTTTTGATAATCCTCTGTATTTCACTAATATTTTTTCTTATTTTCTTTTTTTAGCTGAAACATTTACTTAAAAAAGTATTCAATCCTAATGCTACATCAACATCATTATCTCAAATTTAACAAAAATGAAAATACAATAATGATGTATAGTACTATAATTGGCTGCATCCTTTTAATACTCTAAAATAATCATATAAAATGCAATCTGACATGATTATGATACCAAAATTGAAGCAGTATCATAACTATCAAAGAATATGTGATTGAAATTGAATATACTGAAGTCAGAAGGAGGTTTTATTTACTATTAAAGAAAATAAAAATAATTTCATAATAAATGATAACAAATAATGAATTTTAGGTAATTTAGGATAGGAAATAGTTGATTTTATTATTTGTTTTACATTTTTGGGCAATTTAGAAAGGTGAAGAGTCAATTTTATTATTTTTACATTTTTTTCAGATGATTTAAGGAGTAGGAACAAATTGATTTTATTATTTAGTTTTATGTTTTTTAGGTAATTTCAGAAGGTAAAAAGTCAATTTTATTATTTTTACATTTTTTTAGATAATTCAGGATGAAAATAGATTAATTTATTATTTAGTTTTATATTTTGGATGATTTGAGAGAAAGAATCAATTTTATTATTTTTACATTTTTCAGGTAATTTGAGATAAGAATAGGTTGATTTTATTAAATTATCTTTATATTTTTTAGGCAATTTCAGTTGATTTTTATTATTTTATTATTATTTTTACATTTTTTTGGCAATTTAGGTTAAGTAATTCATCTATAACCTCTAGCTTTACAACTGTTAATTGGTAATTAGTGAGTGGCCATTAGTTTAGAAGTAATCCAAATAATAAAGGAAATAACATAATAAGATAGTAAAATATAACTATTATAGAAATTTTACAGTTAATAACAGTAGCTTAACTATATAATATACGACTACCATCAAACTTCATAGGAGGTAATTTCAATCAACCAACATGACAATTTCTCAGTCAATTCTAAGTAGTCTACTATCAACTAATATAACTACCTCTTAACCGATACTTATATTCCAATCAGCTATAATACTTGTAAGAGAAAATAATGATAATATTTACCTTTAAATCATATAAGATTTAATAGGATAGCTTTAAGGATAGCAAATGAGAGAGCAATGATTAGTGAATTTATTAATATTTAAAGAAGGAAATTAGGATTCAGTGAAGTGATTCAAAACTTTTAAATAAGCCTATAAAGCAAATTATATTAATACTACTTGAATGTTTGAGATAGTTTTCAGTTATTTAATAGAAATTGCATTAATATAATTTTAGTAACAGTATATTACTAACTAAAATAGTAGAATCAATCTTGATACTTCTTTCATATTGTCACAAGACTATCGTAACCTAATTGATCTATATACTGCATATAAATAGTTACCTAAGTAACACAATTAATATTTAATTTATGTAATACAAGAAAGTGCAGATCAAAATGTCAACATGTCAAACATATTTGACATATTTAATATATTTGACATATCTTATATATTTGACATATTTGATATATTTGATATATCAGATATATCTAACATATATAATATATTAGATTTACATTAAAAAGTATATAAAGGAGACTAAATTTTTGACAAATAAGTAACTATCAATTGTTAGATACAATTTGATCAGTTTAGCAATAACTATGTGCAACCTTTTTTTGTAAAGTAATGCGAAGCTACTCTTTTCTATTTGTGATTAATTCTTCTTTGTATTTCCTTATTTTAGTATTTTTAGCTTTTAGTTTATTTATTTACTAATAAATCTTTATTCAATTTACCTAAGACATTTCGTAACACTTTGTATTTATAACGTAATTCATGTTTATTTTTAACTTAATATGAAAATATACTTAATAGTGTATTAAATATACTGGGTAGTATATAGTGAATGAATCATACATTCATTATAGGTTTGAATATATTTTTCAATATATAACAGAACTTAATCAACCGAGGTATGAATATATTTTGCAGTATATAAAAAACTATTAACTTATAGAGATAACTATTAAGATTTACTATGTAAACTTAAAAGAATCACTACTTGAATACCCTGTCTAACAATTGCAATTCGACAGGATTGCATGTTAATAGTATCATTATTTAAATAACATTTTGCAATGCATTTTGACAAATCAATAGAAGTATCAACTTAGACATAGGAAACAGAAACCAGGTGAAATCATTAAGGAATATGTCATAGTAATAAGAGAATTATAAAGAAAGTTAATTTATAGTATAGGTGAATTGAGATGAATAGAATAGTTGAATTTATTGAAGAATTATGAACAAAATTTATGATATTAATGTAAATAGTAATATTAATAATAGTAGACTAAGCAATTGAAAAAACTAGAGCAGTAGAATCTATATATTCTATTAGGATAAAAGTATCTGCTTATTCATTGATGTCTAATTATATACAACTATTATAAGAAGAAATGTTATCAGCTCAAACAATATAGCAATACAATCCACGTATATTATACAATAACCAGATATTGAAGGTACTATTAATCATAAATTAAATAAAAGATTACAAGTGATCATAGTAAACATTAGTAATAACAATAATAGTAGCAATAGTAGCAATCATAGTAATGACCATATGAATGCTTTAATTGTGAAAAATTTGAATACTAATTTAAAGATTATAAAAGCAATTGATGTATAAATAATACAAATATTAAATGTTTTAATTATGAAAAATTTGGCTATTTTGCCAGAGACTATAGAAGTTTAAATAATAATTAAGGTCAAAATTTTCAAAGTAGCAATAATGGTAATAATAACAGGAATCGTAATCATAGTAATAACAGAAATATGAGCTATAGGAATAATAATAATAATAACAATAATAGCAATAATAATTAGCAGCAATTAAACTAGAAGTTGCATCTCTTAAGGGTGAGTATGTGAATAAATCTAAACTCTTAAAAGTGAAGAAAGTGAAAGAGTCTAAAGAAATATTCAAAGTAAACTAAAAACAAAAAAAATAAACTTAATAGAAGTACCTTATATGTACAGAAAAATGAATTCAAAAATGCAATTTAAAGAAACATATGAAATCAAATATAATCATTTCAATTATAAAGAATATGATCATCATAGCCACATTGTATACACAAACTATAATAAGATTACTAAGAAAATAGCAACACAATGTGAATATAAAAAAGTAAAATAGAAGGATCCATTAACAGATGAGAGGATTTTTAACAAAGATCAATCAATTAAACAGTAGATCTCTAACAATAAGAAGAAATCACTGTTAAGAAAAAAACTAAAGTATATGTTAGAAATTTTATATGATGATAAAAGAATTTATCTTTCAAAATGAATTGATTTAAATAAGAAAATATATAATTTATAGCAAATAGTTAGTGAAAAAGTTGAACTAAAAAAATCATCAATAAGGGTTATGATTCAAGAAATTGATGGGAAAACTAGAATACAGCTAAATGAAAAATGCTTAAAATATATTTTAAATAGTTTTACATATAATTGTAACATATATAAAATAAAATTAAACAAAGAAATATCTCAACATATTGAATCTACTAAGTATAGTAATTGGCAATATTTTGAGTTTGACAAATATTTACAAATAGCTAGCTTAAATGAATTAATACTAATGCATAATAAATATGAAGAACTTTTTATAATTAAACTAAGAGAACAAATTATTACTATTCATATAGCATGTGATGAATCTAAGGATGCTATATTTATTAAAGTCCAAGTGAAAGAATACTCTGTGAATGCTCTAGTTAATACTAGATCTATAGAAAGTATCATTACTTAGTGATATCTTAGGCAAATCAATTGAAAAATTGATAAACCTATAAAAACAAAAATTATGGAAGTAGATAGAAAAATTATGATGTCTTTAGGAATAATTAAAGGAATTGTAGTAGAAGTCAATGAAATAATCATTAATGAAAATATATTAGTAACTAATATTATAAAATATAATATTATTTTAGAAAATACTTGGTTGCAAAAAGTTCATGCTATTATCAACTATGATACCAGTATTCTATTTATATAACAAAAGATCAAGCTTCTATGATATCTATAATCTGCATTTAAGATATACATTTAGGAAGATTTATACTAATTAAATTTAAAAAAACAGTAGGTAAATTAGAATTTAAAGATGTAGTATATTTCACTAATTATTTTCTTCTTTTAGCTAAAAAATTTATTGAGAAAAATACTTGATCCTTATGTTACTATAATATTATCATCTCAAATTTAACGAAAGAGAAAATACAATAATGGTATGTAGCATTATAACTGGTTACATTCCTACAATACTCCAAAGTGATTATATAAAGCATAACCTGATATAGTCTATGATATTGAGATCGAAGCAGGAGTTACAACTGCAGAAGAATATGTAACTGAAATTGAGGAATATACTGAAGTCAGAAGGAGGTTTCATTCAT
This sequence comes from Funneliformis caledonium, assembly GCA_910591825.1. NCBI lineage: Eukaryota > Fungi > Glomeromycota > Glomeromycetes > Glomerales > Glomeraceae > Funneliformis > Funneliformis caledonium. The sequence goes on from CAJVPQ010000754.1 coordinate 13,143, forward strand.
TGCTAAAGAAAGTGAAAGATGATTCCGTAATAGACGATGGTGAATGATGAATTTTTGGGCGATTTAGGATGTGAACAGGTTGATTTTATTAATTATTTTTTACATTTTTTTTTCAGACAATTTGGAGAATAGATCAATTTTTTATTATTATCTTTATGTTTTTTTCAGGTGATTTGGGGTGGAAACAGGTTGATTTTATTATTATTTTATTATTTTTTACATTTTTTTTTAGATGATTTGGAGAACAGATCGATTTTTTATTATTATTTTTACATTTTTTTGGGTGATTTACAGGTCGATTTTATTATTATTTTATTATTTTCTTTACATTTTTTTTCAGATGATTTAGGATGGGAACAGATTGATTTTATTATTTTTTTATTATTTTTTTTACGTAATTTGGGTAAAAACAGGTTGATTTTATTAATTATTTTTTATATTTTTTTCAGGCGATTTGGGAAACAGGTCAATTTTTTATTATTATTTTTACGTTTTTTCAGGTAATTTAGATGGAACAGGTTGATTTTAATAATTATCTTTACATTTTTTCAGGCGATTTTAGGTTGATTTTTCTATTTTTTACATTTTATATTTATTATTTTTACGTTTTTTGGGTGATTTTGAAAGGAATAGATCATATTTTAATATATTATTTATTTATCTAATTTAGGATGATTTAAGGGGATTTTGGGAGGAAATGAATCATATTTTATTATTTTATTATTTTATTTTTAATAGGAAATTAATCAGTAGGTTTTAGTGATATTTTTTTAGAGAAAATTTATTCCTTATCCAGGTGATTTCTCACCCAGTATTCACATGACCAGCTAATCGATAAATCGTATCAGAGATCTGGATAAGTTACGTTAAATTTTTAATAATAATAAATAAAAAAAATAGCTGTGCATAAAACTCTTTGCTTTCTAAGCCACAACGATTCTTTTCTAATAGTAACAAAGGGTTTTGTAATGAAAAGTAGAGTTTTATACTGTTTGTTTTTGACTTTTATGCTACTAGAGTTTGAGAAAAGAAGTTATTTTTTTTTCTAATCTGCAAAGGGTTTAAATTTGAAGGATTTTTTCTTTAGAAGTTCGAAGTCTTTTGTTGTTCCTCCAGCATTTTTTGTTCTTTATATTTTTTTTTGAAGAGAGAAGTTTGAAAGTCATTTTCTTTGAAGTCCTCTTTATTGGTATTGACAATTTGCTCCTTTCTTTTGAGTTTTTTTTTTCCAAAATTTTTTTTTCTTTGAAGTTTTTTTTTTTCTCTGAAAATTCTTTCCAATTTCTTTTGAAGTTTTCTTGACCAGTGTTGTTCCTTAAAGTTCTTTCTCCAATTTCTTTGACCGGTGATGTTCTGAATATTTTTTGAGCTTTTTTTTCTCAAAAATTTTTAATTTCACTTTAATATTCATCGCAAGTAATAAATGACCACTCTATCTGCTCTAATATTATAAATATACTTATCTCTAAAGCCTTCATAAAAGGTCTTTATTTGCTTGTCAAACATTCGTATTTTTTTACTTTTTGTGCCTACGCTAATCATGTTCTGCAATGCCGCACTCTTTATAGAATTCACTAATAATAATAATGATGAAGAAGAGTATGTTTTTAGAGATGTATTAGGCTCTAAATTTAAAGGTTATAATGGTGTTTTTCCACCAATCAATACTCTGATTGAAATTGAGTTAGGAACTAAGTTTTACTCTATGAAAATCATGATACATTTTATAGAATAATACACTCTTCAAAATAACTTTGCCGTCTTTAAGTATAAGACTGAAAAATTTTCAGATGGTATTTGTAGAAAAAGGATATTTAAGTGTGATTTGGGAAGAATGTATGTTGAAAAACATTCAAAACTGATATTAGGTAAAAAAAAGAGCAAAGAAAGCAAAAAGCAAGGCTGTATGTGGTAAGTAAACATTAATAGATGATTAAATTCACCAATAGCAACTGTAACATTATTTAATAATGAACACAACTATGAGATTTCTATTGAAATTTTGAAATTTTCTACCACTTACAAAATTTTTCTGAAGAAATCATGAAACAGATAGAATTTTATGTTGTGTATGGCCAATGTGATGTAGGAACAATTAGGAACCTTCTTCAACTAAAGTATCCTGATTGTGTGTTTCTTACTCAAGACTTAGGGAATGTAATTCAAAGAATTAAATGAGAAAAGGGATTGAATTTAGGGGAAACAGCATCTCTATTAATGAAGCTTCTTGAATTGCAAGCTAATGATCCCACATGGTTTGTAAAGCTATTAAAAGATGACACAAGTAACTGGTTAGTTGGTATTTTCTGAATGTCACCAGAGCAGCGTAAAAGGTAAATAAAATTTTATGATATTATTATTCACGACAACACTGTAAGAACGAATAAATATAACTATCCGTTAAATCTCTTTATATTAATTGATAACTATAATAAGAGTAGGTTGGCAGCTTAAGCATTCATGCAGAATAAAAAACAAGAATCATACAAATGGTTGCTTTGATGTTATCTTAAAGCATGTAAAATTTCTCCATTAATATTTATTACTGATGCTGACCCCGCAATGATTGCAGCCATTTCTATAGTATTTCTAGAGACTCATCATATGTAATGTTTATACTATCTTTATCAAAATCTTTCAAAAAACCTTCGTTCATGTTTAGGATCATCACTTTATCAGAAATTCCTTAAAGATTTAAAGGAATTCAACGCTCTTATTGCAAAAATGTATTTGAAAAATGAACCAAAGGGATAGTTAAAAAATATGAGGCGGAAAGCAAATATATAACCATAATGCTATTGAATTGAAAGCATATTTGGGTAAAATGCTTTACATCATGATATTTTACAGTGAGAATGCAATTTACACAGCATGTGGAATCAGAAAATACATTAAAAAAAAGGCCATGCAGTCAAGTTTCTCTCTTACAAGTTCAAGAATCTCTTGAAAATCAGTTAGAATTTGAGTCAATTAACAATCGTTATTCAAATCTGGAAAGCTTCAACATTACAGTACACACAACCTTTCGTCATATAAACATTCTTTAGTAGTATTGATAGTATCATAAATAAATATTTCACACAGCCAATTCACGATGCATATTATAAACAAATGTGTCAATCTGTATGCTATCGTACACATCAAGTACAATTTTCTGACTTGAAGTCTTTGATTTCAATGGTTAGTTTTAATGATATTTTAGAAGTTTGGAAGATTTTTTGATACAATTACCTGAAATGCTATCAACATGTAATTCTACTTAATACTGAAAAATACTTATGCACTTGTTTATGCTTGTCACTCATGGTATTATATGCAAGCATTTCTTTAAAGTGTTTGTTAAATCTTCTAATGCATGTTTTCATTTAACATTGATTTCTAAGTGTTGGTATAAGAATGAATATATCAATTCAAACGATACCTGTTCTAGTGAGACAATTACAAGTAATAGCTAAAATAATCAAAATAGTGTATAAATCACTTTAGAATTTGCCTGAAATACACTATAAATGATCTTTCAGAAAGGTATTCTAAGCAAATATTACGAAATTAATTAAAATTTGATACTCTAATAGGCGAAGTCAAAAAGGTAATTCAATTTGCAATTCAAGATAATAATGAAGAACTGATTCAGTTTATCAAGGATTTTAATAAAAGAAAAGAAGCTCAACTAATTCAAGCAGAATCGATTAAGCAACAAAAAGCTTTAGTGGATAGAAAAATGAATGAAAATCAGGTCCTTTGTAATACAAAAGAAATATTGATTGATATTAATCAGATCTTAAATCCATTAAAGCATCAGCCTAAAGGAAGACCACCAATAAAACGGTTGAAGTCATCTGTTGAAAAATCAGATTCAAAAGGCAAAGGTGAAGGCGAACAAGCAATATCTGATAGATGTCGTAAGTGTGACTCATGTAGGGAATATGGTCATTATCATAGCACTTGTTCTAAGGGTTAGGTTATGATACTTAATCACGTGTTTATAGTGCGAAATCAAAGTATTGTTTTATTAGTTTCACTTAGTAATAGCATGAGATTGTGTTAATCTTATAGTAATAGCATGTTTGCAATATTTTGGCTTTAATTGTTACATTTATTTAGTGTAAAATTTAAATAATAAATATTGATAAATACTGTTTTTTTTATAATAATTGTTGTTAATAAAAAATGCATATAAAAAAAATTATAAGGAGTGAAAAATAATTTATCTCACCTAGGGTGAGAAATAAATTTACTCTTTTTTTTTATTTTATTTTTATATTTTTACAAATTTATATTAGATTTTTATTATTAATAAAATTTTAATATTTAATAAATTTAATAAATAAAATGTACTGATTATTGATGCTGAATTGCTTGTCTGATTGAAGTCGATTAGTATTGATTAACATTTGAATTGTTGTCGAATTGATACTGAATTGAGATCAATTTTAGGCTGATTTACGTTTGAATTGCTTGTCTGATTGAAGTCGATTGACATCGATTAGCATCTGAATTGTTACTGAATTGATACTAAATTAAGACCAATTTTAGGCTAATTTATGGTTGAATTGCTTGTCTAATTAGAGTCGATTAGTATCGATCAGCATTTGAATTGTTGCCAAATTGATACTGAATTAAAGCCAATTTTAGGCTGATTTATAGTTTCAAATAGCTATGCTGATTGGGTTCAATCAGCATCAATCAGCACCTGTTTGTGTCAATTAGAAAATATGACAAATAAACTGTAAATAGTATTAAAATTAGCCTAAAATCAGCTATCCAATTTTTAGCCAATTTGAATTATTTCAACTAGTGTTAGAGTAGAAGTAACAGGAATTGTCAAGTACATTTTGCTAGTTTTAATAATATTAGAAAATGAGTTTTATTAGTTTTTTATCATAATAAAGAGCAATCATTAAAATGAATCTTAGGTGTAATCAAATAATTAGTCACTTTATCAACATTAATATAATTATTTTGAAATATTTTTGCTAACAATATATTTGATAAAATGGGTCTAGATTCAGCTTTGTGATTCATATTAGTTGAGTCTTTCATATCTTGATAAACTTTTTTTAATTTCTCATGAGTTCTAATATGCAATATTTCAGAAGCAAATTTTAAATCTTTGAATCAGAGATCTAATAAAGTAGCTAACATTCCTTACTTTTGTAAAACTTCTTAATAATAATTAATAGATTTATATAATGTTATTTTAACATGTTTTCAAGTTCAAAATAATCTTGCAAAGTATTAATGTTAATTTTTTTATGTTTAGATTGTTAAGTAATGGGTTTGTCTTCTAGGTTATTCTTATAATTTACATCATTATCAAAGGTAGTATTTGAATTTGTCAAGTCTATAATTTCTATATTAGAATTTTGAGGTATTATTTTTTACTAATTACTGCTAATAAATTATATATTAGACTAATTGTATAATTGCTTCTATCTAAATATTCAGTTGCTTCAATAAAATTCTCTAAGATAACTACCAAGTTATTTATTACTTGCCATTTATTATCAGTTAAATTTATATCTTTAGTCATTATCATCTCATCATGTATTAGAAGCAATCATTAGAATAGATGCCAAAACATCAATAAGATCTTTAATTTTTATTAGTCATTTCTATGTAAGATAGCTTGAATTCAAATGTTTCTATATCAGCAATTATTTGAAAGTATTTATCATTTTTTTTCAGATTCTATATTATTTTATATTATTTATAAGTATTTATAAATTATAACTTTAGTTATTTATAAAATATTTAGAATAAAATTATATATTAAAGGTATTATTCAATTACAAATAAAAAAATTTTTAATTTATAAATTTAAAATAAAAAATTTATAAATTATGAAATCATAATTAAAGCTATAAAATAGAATCTATTTACGAAATAGAATTAAGCGATATATAAAAAAATGAATTTAATTAATTTATTAAACTAAAATTTAAAGATTTACTTACTATATTATTAAAATAATAAGTGCTTTTTTAAATATTTAAAAGCCTTTTTATTTGTTCAAATATTGTAAAAAAATTTATCAATCTTTTAGTCCTTACAATTAGAACTTCAGCAGGAAGTAAATCTTTTTCTACAACTAATTGTAGAGTATGTACTGTAAAGAGAAGTCATGTTAATTTATCCATTAATTATTTAGTCTAAATCATATTTGGTTTATTATCTGTTATTATTGTAAGAACTTTGCCAATTAGATTCTAATTAGAGATAATTTCACATAAACCTTTACAAATAGAATTGACAGTATATGAATAAAGTATATATTTAATTGATAAATTACTTCATAAAATCTAAATGCATTATTAATAAAGGAGTATGTAACTCTAATATAACTAAATCTACTTCTAGTTTTTTAAAGGTCTGTTGTTATAAAACAGGAAAAAATGTTTTCATTGAATATTTTGTTAAAACAGTTTTAATTTGATTATATAATTCAGCTAATAATCATTGAATTATTTTATTACTTGACAAGTGATAATTCAGATCAAACTTACAAATAAATTCAATAAAGCTTTTATTATAGTATATATTAATTAGTCAATTATCTTTAACTAAAATTCCAATAAATTTTTGGTCTTGATTATTCTTAATACTTGGATTATTTCGTATTATTTCATCTATATAAAGCTGATTATTATTTTATACTTTATTCATCTTTCTTTTAATAACTTTCTTTAAATTTGATGTGTCGCAAGATGTATAATAAAATTGCCAATAGAATTATCAGTATCCATAAAATAACCATATAGTTCTACACTATTTTTTTTTAAACTTGAATTAAACATTTTACTATCCTTTTGTATTTTCTAACAAGTTTATATTGCTCAAAATATCCTCATATTTAACTTTGTTCTAATGGTTTTACATTTAAAATTAATACTAGCTGATTAACTATTTTATTTAAATCAATTTTTGTTTTTTTATGCTTTTCATTTTTTTTCAGCTTTTTGCTGATTATTTATGTTAGAATCTGATTCTAACTCAATAATATGTGAATTTAATCTTTGTCATTTATTTGTTGAATCACTTGTTTTAAAATCTAAGATATCTTCTAACTAGTTAAAATTATCACTAGACATTTATATACAATTAATTGATAAAAAAAGAAAGGCTTTATTTGGTTACTATTGTACATATTCAAGCATTTTATATTATATGTATTTATATAATTTTTATATAACATATATGCAGATACGCAAATTATAGATATTTATATAGATATCCATAGATATTCATATATTCGTAAATAGATATCTGTCTTCTCAAACTATTATTCAGATATCTGTGTATCTGTACAAATATCCAGATAATATATTCATAGATCAGACTACTACTTTTTACAGCTAATATTAAAACAATTTAATTACTATTTTAACTAATAAGATAATAAATAAACTAAATATCTAGAAGTTTGAATTTCAGCTCTCTATAATAAAAAATTTGTCAAACAATATCTTGAGAATAAAATTACTTATTTTATCTTAAAACTTAAATTTAAATTGCTTATAGATAAACAATTAAAATATATTTTTACTAATTTCTCATTTTACAGTTAAAATATTACTCTCAATTAATCATATTTTTACAAAAAAAATACTTTACACTTTTTACCTATATTTATAAATTCCTTAAATACAAATCAAGATTCAATTAAAATATATCTAATAGTATATTACACATCCTATAAGAAATTTGTATATGAAAATATATATAGAAATAATACATTTTTTATATTCATAAATAAAGTATAATATATATATAATTATTATATATATAAAATAAGAAAAAAGACAGAATTATAAATACATAAAAATATGTAAATTAAGTATATTATATACATAAATTATATATGTAAAATTGAATATATTATATATATTTTATCAGTACATTTTATATGTAATTTATATATAGGACAAGCAAAAGAAACGCAACTAGATAACATAAAATTTTATTGATTATTTAATTTTATATGATCTTATGCTATAATCACATGAAATATCTTGTTTGAAAGTTCTGAACTAAAGCTACATAAATATATAAACTTTATATTACTTTAAATAAAAAATTCAAAGTTATTTTAATTATAAAAAAAGTTTAATTTATAAATTTTAATGATTTTACTATAAGTTTGATCTTAATCTTTATTATTTAAATTTTTTTAAAATTTTTTAAAAAAATTTAAAAAATTACATTTTTAAATTAAATTTTAGCTATTTTTTTAGAATTTTATCATTTTTCACATATGCAATATGATGCTAATCCCTTATATTTATATGACTTATATGAAATACATGTGATGTTTATATATATGCAATATTTGTATATGTGATATATATATTATACATGTATTATACGTATCATTTATATATGTGATTTACGTGATGCTATCTATTTAACTTTTTTTTCACTTTTTTTTCACTGTGCTTTTGACCTTAATGCACGCTAACCTAAAATTCTTACATTTATTTTTTTATTTCAGCATTGTTAATTATAGGTTATTTGGTACTATTACCTTTTTATTGTTATAATTTCACTTTTACAGCTGTTAACTGTATCTGTTCACTACCTTAAATTTATGAATTTATGCCTTTCTTTACTTTAATGTGTTACTAGTTATTAGTTTACACTTTAATTATTATTGACTTTGCTACCTTATTTATATTTTAATATTAAACTTTTCTCTACCTTTCATTTGTATTGCTAGTTGTTAATTTGTTATTAATTGTCTATTACCTTCAATTTATGTTTGTTAGTTGTTGATTGTTGGTTGTTAGTTGTTACCTTCAATTTGTATATATTGCTAGCTTCCTTTATTATTGTAGGTTGTTCATTACTTCTAATTTGTATTTGTTATTAGTTATTAGTTCTCACCTTTATTATCATTTACTGTACGCTAGCTCTAGTTCATATTTGTTATTAATTAATAAAATAGATGGTGAATCCTCTTCAATCTCTGTTATTGAGCTAGGTAAAATTAAGCAAACCATATATATAATATTTTCATAATACCTAACATAATCATAAGTGTTATCCTTTTATTTTCATATAATTAGAATGTATGCAATTTCAAGAGAATATAATACCAAATGAATCCCAATCATCAACCTTATATTCTGAAAAGATTTTTTTAACATGGAAAGCATATGAAAACTTTCTTAATGAATGGGTTAAAAGGTAAGGATTTTGAATTATAAAAGCCTGTGTATACTGAGACAATAGTATTATACGTTGAAGAAGTTTTATGTATAATTATAAACGTTTTTATGAATCAAATTCGACAAGAAACACAGTCACGAAAAAAATATAATGTTCTTTTATAGTTAACATATCATGTCCAAAGATCATTGTTTATAATCATAACCATCCTCCAAATAGGGGCAAAATCAAATTTGAAGATTGCAAAAGATTTACTGATGCAATGTTAGTTAATATAAAGTTCATGACAGAAAACTGTAAGTTCAGAGCTACAGTACAAAAAAAGTTTTTAAAAAGTAAATACCCAACACAGCCAATTTATTCAAAAGATCTATACATGACAATACAAAACTTTTACCTTATTAACAAATTCTTGTCTAATGACATTGCACAAATATATTCATATTGTTATAATTTATTACTAACATATACATCTAGGGTATATAATAAGATTTAATGTTTGGATTTATAGATTTCCAACTGGTTTGATCAGCAAAAAAATGATAATATACATTAGTTGTTATACGTGAATGGGATAGTAACAACACTTTAACTCACCTACTTTGAATAATGCCAAACCAGGTCGAACATTAGATACAATACTTCAATTGCGTTTTAAATGATATTACTCATAAAATAAATCATTATAGAATAGCATTATCATTATTTGTTAGATTTGATAATAATCAGTGAAATATATTATTGGCACAGGCACTTTTACCTAATGAAAGTGTTGATTCATATATTTGGATGTTTCAGAAAATCATCAAAACAACTAATGTTTATCTAGCTGTTATTCTTACTGATGCAGATCTAGCAGTTGATGCTGCAATTCTTCAAGTATTTACCACAACTTATCCAATTCACTGCACTTATCATATTACTCAGAATTTACATAAGAATCTTAGAAAAGTACTAAAAAAATATATAAAAAGTTTCTTGAGAATTTTTATCAATGTCGTAATAGTTTAGAAGAAGTTATCTTTCAGCAATAATTTAATAAGCTAATTTAAGATTATCCTAATGCATGAACTTATTTAAAATTTCTTTATAAATCAAAGATGTATTAGGCACATTGTTTTATATTTTTTAACTTTATAGGAGCATAATTGCTACATCATGTGTAGAATCTATAAATGCAAACTTGAATGTTTATTATATTGTAACAGGATTGGATTGATGAACGTGACGCAGTATATTGCAGATCTAAATGTTAGACATATCGGACATATTTGATATATTTGATATATTTGATATACTGGACATA
>CAJVPQ010000755.1:0-23615 GCA_910591825.1 Funneliformis caledonium
TAAAGTTTATTAAAAAAATTTATTAATTTATTTATTAATGTATAATATGCTACACATTTGGTACTAAATAATTAGTATTTGGTTATACTTTTATTTGCTTCATCACAGCCTGAATTCGCTATGATCAATCACTTCACTATGAATCTTTAATTAAGGATAGTTGACTAGAATGAAGTCTCAAATTAACAGTTTCAGTGTTATCCATTTTTTTTAAAGTTCTAAATGCTGTTAAAAATTCATAACCATATTTGTGATAATAGTCTAGTAATAATTGTTATATTAACAGTAAAATTTATACCACCATGTTGTTCTTTAAACATTTTCATAATTTTCAAAAAGTAAAATTTTATTTTAATTAAAAATCAAAATAAATAAACCAAACATGCTTTTATTTAGTTTTGATTCAAGTAAACAAGGTCAGGTACATTATATGACCACAGTATTATACAATCATATGATGTATTCAATATAAAATAGCTGAAAGATGATATTCAGAAACTTTTAACGGAGATCTATAGTTAATATAGTTAATATAATTAATATATTAGATATGTCAAAATATGTAATAGAATAGATATAAATACAAGCCCTTTTGTAAGTTAGAAAAGACAGACTGATGGTTGTATAAAAACCTCTTTCTCTTATAAAAGATAGTGTAATACTACTTTTTACTTTGTGTATCTCTATTTCTTATTTCTATTTCCTTATTTCTTTTATATATTATTATCTTACTATTCCTTTTTATTTGATAAAATATTTTTTATTTCTTACATAAAAACACTTTGTGAATTACTATGATAACTCTTAACTTATGATTAAAATTGCTCGCGTTTAGTAAACTTAACTCAATTTGATAAACTGATAGTAAATAATTAAGATTTAGCATAAAATTAATTAAAATTATATATAAACTATAAAAGAGTTAACCTTCTGACACTGCATTTAACAGCTGTAATCTGAAAAGATTGTATGTTAACAATACTAAACTCGTACTTGTAAAAGAGTTTACAAATTTGTAAAGAATTAATTTATAACTTAAACAAAATGATATTTTATTTATATAAAATTAATTTACTATTGCTAATTTTTTATAATACTATAAACTAACTATTTTAGTAAACTTTAGTTATAAAATAATAATAAAAGAAAATAAAAGAAAATATAAAATATAAAATAAATTATAATGATAATAAAATAAAAGAAATAATAAAAATAATAATTATAATGAAAATAATAAATACCGTATACTTCTAAAATTAAGTATCCCTTTTTTACTATAGGGATGCTTAATTTCAGATGGTTTTGTAAAAAATTACTTCTTTTCAAAATTGTGTCACTAAAATGATATTTGAAACTGCGTAAAATGATAATCATCAGATAATCTGATAATATTGTACAACTAAATGATTTTATAACACGAAATTTATATAATACACATTTTAAAACCTGTTTTAAACTTTCACAAAAAATACCAAGAAAATGCACAAAAGTTGTACGTAATAAACTTATCAAACGTAACCATTCTTCATATTTCATTGATTAGAAGAACTATCACTTATGCTAAGCAGTACAGATAAAATAAAGTGGCAAAGCACTTTCAACTTAACGCTAGTATGGTAGGCTATTGGGTTAAAGCAAGCAAAACTTGGAATACTGAATTAAATTAAAATAGTAAACAAATTGGCTCAGGTTGAAAAGCCTTTTATTCTGAAGCTAAAAAAAGTTATACGCTTGGCTTATTAAACAAAGAAAGCAAGGAATGATTGTTACTTATGCGCTCTTATAAATTAAAATGCAAGATATTCTAAAAGAACCTGAAATGATAAGTTTGTATGGTAATTTAGCAAAAGATTTTAAAATGTCAGATCAATAGCTATCCTCCTTTATAAAAAGATACAAGCTGTCTTGACGGTAATGTACGAAAATTTCCCAAAAGCTTTCAAACCAAATAGAAGAATTGTTAGCTAATTTTCGTCAATTTATTATCCGCCTAAGAACTGAAAAATCCTTTTAATTATACAACATTTTTAATATGAACAAAACTCTGGTGTAGTTTAATATAATGAGAAATTTTACCATTAATCTAAAAGGGGAGAAAACAGTTTAAATTCGTAGCACTGGCAATAAAAAAAACTGTTTTACAGTGGTTTTGATATTTACCGCAGGTAGGTTAAACAATTTTTTTAATTTCATGAAAACTGTATTAACATTTAAAATATTAATGATTCTGATTTTGAGTTTTCGTGATAGTTTCATAATTTTATTTTTTAAGCGATTTTAAGTTTAAGATTCTGATTTTTAGGCAATTTTTAGGTTTAAGATTCCAATTTTAAGTTTTAAGAGGTTTACTTTTGAGACCTACAATACTTTCTACTATCGCTTCTTGGGTAGCTGTCAGCAGATTTTTTTCAATTTCTCACACACTTTTAAAAATTATCTGATAAGTTTTCTTTCTTTAATTGAGACTGAGAGTTTTAGAGGTTAAAGTTGTAGTTTCTTTTGACGATTTTCATGGGGTTTTGCTCACTAACCAATAAATAATTATAGGCTCAAGGTTTAGAAATCACCAAAATATGATGCATATATAAAGAAGAGGAAATTGATAAATGAAGGATCATATATTTGTGAAGTGTTTGTGCTATTAATAAATATAATGATAAGCGATTTACCAGAAAACCTGATAGCATAGGTAGGTTTAGTTCAAAAAGTTTCATTACTCCACTATTATATCTACTATAATTAATGTTTTCTAAATTAAGGGGTGAAGAAGGAAGTTCAGCTAGTATCATATAAAAAGGTTCTCATAAAATTGCCTGAAAAGCTGATTACCATATTTCTCTAAAAATAAGCACTTCTTTTTTGCTATAGGATGCTTATTTTCAGATACTAAAAAAATTTGCTAAGACAACAATCTAGAAACTGCGTCTAATACTAAAATGAAGATCTTAAATCTCATGACTACTGATCGTCTTATTATGCAATATGTAGATCTAATAAATTGAGTTGTATATGCATATATAAATACACAATAGTCTTTCTTCATTTATCTAAAAATGTCACAAAAAATGGTTACAATGCAAACAAAAGGTTAAGTCACAAAAAAACAAAAAAAATTGTTAAACGAAAGTGGACATTATACTCTCTCTCTCAAAAGTCATAGGTTGTAAATTATGAAAAGAAGCATGGAAAAAATAATGTTGCTGTACATTTTGAACTTAATGCTAGCATGATTGAACGTTAAATGAAGGTAAGCATGAACTGGTCAAGTGAAATAAGCGAAAATAGTAGACAGATTAAATCTGATCGAAAAGCTTTCTTTTCAGAAGCTGAAAGAAAGCTGTATAATTGGATAATAAAATAAAGAAAGCAGACTTTTATAGTGACTTATACAACAATATGATATAGAATGCTAGAAATATTGGAAGAACCCAAAATTTTAGTTTTTTATGGTAATGTATTGTTAACGTACAATTTTTTCAGATTACAACTGTTAGACACAGTGTCAGAGGGTTGACTCTTTTTAATTGAGCAGTAATTCTTTTAATGGTTTACAAGTTTTTACGTTAGACTAGTTATCAAAAGTATTTATACAATTGCGTCAGGCAGTGATTCAACTGATTGCAAGTAATTTATATTAGTAAAATAATGTGTTTATTCATGAGTAAAATAATAAAAGAGAAAAGAAAAACTAATGCGATAGGCCAATTGCCTCTAAAACTGTAATGTCATGTGATAGGTCTAGTTGCCTCTTAAAATACTATCTTCTGGATTGGTTACCTATGTCAATAGGCCTTCAGGATTGGTTATCTACGTCAGCTAACAAAAATACACGAAGAGTAGCGTTGCATTATCTTTTACAAAAGGGAAGATTTCTATTCAGCTGTCTATCTCTCTAGCTTACAAAGGGGTTTATATTTATATCTATTTTACTACATATATTGACATTTCTAATATATTAACTATATTAAATATATCTACTATATTAACTATATTAAACATATTTAATATGTTAGATATATTAACTATATTAAACATATCTAATTTGTTAGACATATTAATTATATCAAATATGTTAAACATGTTTGATATGTTTGACATTATTGATATTTTATATTTCATCACACATTTGTAAATCTATGATCATCAAGATCATTACCCGGTCATAGTATCAAAGGATTTTAAAATATCTCACTATTGGCTAGTTACATTTTTGAAATGATACAAACTAGCATTACGAAGACATACAAAAATATCCTAAAAACTTCCAATTCAAACTTAAGATTTATTAGAAAAGTTTCAGCAATTTGTTATTTGCCTTAGAACAGAAAAATCCTTTAAAATAGGTGAAATTTTTAATATGGATAAGATACCTGTTTGGTTTGACATGACTAGCAATATCACAGTCAATCCAAAAGGCAAAAAAACTATGCATATTTGAGTAACAGGTAACGAGAAGAATCAGTTTACTGTGATTTTAACATACGTCGTAGGTGAGGATTGATTTATGGAATTTACTGAAAAAGAATACAAGAAAAATTTTATTGTACTTATAGTTTTTTATTCATATTTATAAATAGTATTAAATTACCACTTATCTGCATTTTTAAAGAAAAAGGGATATCATGAGGAGAACAAATTCCTTCTAGAGTAATAGTGTAGTTTCAGGAAAATGCATGAATGAATGCTGATCTGATGAAAAGGTATGTGATTTATCTTAATGATGCAAGAACTAACAATATTTTAGCAATATTAGTATATGATTCATTTAGGGATCATATTGAAAAATCAGTAAAATTAAAGTTTCATGAAAATGGATATAATTTAGCAATCATTCTAGGCAGATTGACTAGCATTTACCAACTGCTCAATATTGCAATCAATAAACTATTCAAAGAAAATCTACGAAGAGAATGGCATAGCTGAATGTCTAAGGGTGATGCAAGAATAACTTCTGTGGAAAACTTTCATCAGGCAAAATTAAGTGATGTTTAGGTCAAATATTCTTGAAAGGCAATTTCAGATGAAATTATTATCAGGTCCTTTAAAAAATATAAAATATCAAATTCTTTAGACAGATCTGATAAGAGTGAAGATGATAGCGAAGATAGAAGTGAATATGAGAGTATAGATGAGAGTGCAGATGAAAATGAAGATAATAATTTGGATGTTATATATATTAATAGTGATTGTAACAGTAATGATAGTATTGATAACAATAATAGCATTAATAGTAATTAAGGCGATAGCATTTAAAATTATTAAAATAAATATTTTTTATAATGAGTTAAATAATATATATATAAGTGCTGAAATAATAATAAATAATAATCAGATTTTAATTGAATAAATTGTAGGGATGCTTATTTTTGGATACTAATAAATCTTGGTGATGCTTATTTTCAAGAAGTGTTTATTTTTGAAGGAATATGGTATATGATAATAGTCTAGTTTAGAAAAAATGCTGAACTTGAAATTGTTTATCTTGAGACTGGTAGACCTAATTCTAGTCAAAATAAGCGGGATTATAATTACAAAAATTAATACATTTTTTCAAGGATTCTATTAATACTACAGGAAACATAAAAAATCTTAAAAGATATTTAACCAACCATCAAGGAGGCAGAATCTAATCATATTTACTGTTAACATCACAGGTATAAATAAATTATTTCTATTTTTTATATATTCATAAATCATTCATATTTTACTTTATTTACTTCTAGGTGATGTTATAGAATTTTATGCTATGAAAAAAGAATCAGACATTTATAATTACTGTTTAATAGAGAAGGCAACAATTCCATTATATATGACTTCATCAAGTGCTATATATCAGCTTATCTATACTTTATTGACATTGAGAACGGTCGTAACCTATATAATTCATAAAATATTATATAGTCCTGACTCTGAGAATAGTGAGCATAGTTCTAGTGAAATAGTAGTAACAGTTTCGACTCCCAAAAATTCATAGAATAGAGATTCAATACATGTATTTTTATGTATTTTATTTTTGCATAGTAGTATTAATAAAAATGTTTCTTGACAAATTTTGCTGATGGGATTGTGAGGCAAAATCACATGATTTTTTTATTTTTGAATATTAACATATATTAAATTACGTAAGCATACAATCTGAAATAGATGATTCTAGAATAATCGATTTATTGAAACAATGCATTACCAAGCTTGAGGTTGAGAATGATAAAATTAGGGCTGAGAATGATAAAACTATTAACGATCAAAGTCATATAATTTGATAGGATTAGCTGATCTCTTGACAACTCGTGATATGCTTACTAACACGTAAATTTCTAAATATATAAAATTCTCAAAATTTTTTTTATAAAATTTCTGAATCTATAAAATTCTCAAAATTTTTTTTATTAGTTAGGCAGCACCAATTTGATTTTCTGTATTACATTTTTTCCTTCTCTGATTTTTTAAAATTTCACAAAAAAAAAATATATCTATTAATAAATTGCGAAATACGAATCATGTGACTGATCGATTCGATTAACATATATACTGTTTTTTTAATGATATTTTTATAAATAAATATATACTCTACCAAAACTTTAAAGCTTATTTATCCACTCAATATTCTCTGAGAAACTTGTTCTAAAACTCACTTAAAAATATTTTCAAAGTTCTCTACCTCCTTTTCGTGATTGCCTATCTATTCACCTTCCTTTACTCATACAAATAATGCTGTAGAAATTCTGACGATATTAAGGGACTCTCTCATTTAAAGGAATTTTTTCATGTTTTGATAGAATAAAAAAGTTAATATTAGTGTAAAGCTTGCTAGACGAAGTAAAAAATAATACACAGTAAATTCTAATACCTTTTCATTATACTGCCTTTTTAAATGTTTTGCATTTTCTATTTATGTTCTCACAAACTCACATTCATATTGGAAAAAAGAGATAAAAGAAATATAGAAAGCACTTTACGCTAAAATTTTGTATTTGAGAATAAGGGCATACAGAATATACATTAAAGATCTCAACTTTTAGAATAGTATTGAGAACAATGTACAGACCTCCGCCAAAAGACTCTGAATACCATTTTTTAGGTGCGATTTTATATAGATAACGTCATGTGACTTTATAATACTGTGGTCATATGACGTTCCAGACTTTATTTAAATAATTCAAATCTAATAAATGCACGTTTAGTTTATTTATTTTGACTTTAAATCAAAATAAACTTTAATCTTCTGAAAACAACGAAAATGACCCAAGAATTAACAGCAGAACAATGTGGCACTATATTTTTTTGCCGTCAACGTAGTGATAGTTACCAAATTATTTCTGAAACTGTCAGTTATGAAGTATCAACAGTATTTGACACTTTAAAAAAGATAGATGATATCAGAACCACTAATTCGAAGCCTCATTCTGGTCGACCACCTCTTATTGAACCTTTACAATGAAACTGACTCAAGCGACTTGTAACTAATGATAAAGGAAAAATCATCGCTTATGTACTGCAGAAGCTTAACAACTTTTGAAAAAAAAGACCAGTCAAAATGTTTCAGCTTGCACTATTGGCCGGACACTTCGTGCAGTTGGGCTAAACAATTGTCTTGCTTGATGAAAACCTCTAATCTCACTAGCAAATATGGAGGCACGTCTTGCATAGTGTTTAAATCACCAAAGCTGGATAAAGGATGATTGGTCAAAAGTCATGTGGAGTGACGAATTGACCTTTTCTCAATTCCAACAAAGCTGATATAGTCAAGTGTGGTGGGAACCTCAGGAAAAGTAGAACATTTCTTGTGTTTCTGCTACAGTAAAACACAGCCCTGGCTGAATATTTTGGGAATGCTTTTCAAGACAAGGCTTGGGACCCATTGTTCCATTATTTGGAACAGCAAATAGTGCTTTACATGTTATCATTCTTCACAAACACGTTATGTCAACTATGAGACGTGCATTTCCAAATAGTAATAGTATATTCTAGGAGGATAATGCTCGCCCTCATAAAATGAAATTTGCAAAGAAATTTTATGCGAAAAATGATCTGCGTGTACTTCCATGGCCAGCTTAAAGTTCAGACCTTAATCCAATTGAGAATCTGTGGGCCGATGTCAAGAAAAGCATTTGTGAAAGGAAAAAAAAGCCTTCAAATCTTGCTGAACTCAACCAATACGTTAAGAAGGCATTGTGAGAAATTCCTATATATACTATTGAAAATTTGGTTGATAGTATGTCTCAGCAAATTTGGGCTGTAATTGAAGCAAATAGAAGCTCAACCAAGTACTAATTACTTAGTATAAAATGTATAGCATATCATACATTAATAAATATATTAATAAACTTTTTTTCAATAAACTTTAAAATTTTGAGTTTTATATTGAACTAAAAGGTGTTCAGAGACTTTTGGCGGGGTCTGTATATATGAACTTTTTTTTACCTAATTGCTCAGTAATAAAGACTTAATAATATTATATAAATATACTCTGATCGAAATCTAGTAGGAATAGGTTGTAGGAATAACCTGTAGCTCTGGAGAAATAAACTCATAAATAAATGCCCGCTTCTTCAAAAAATAATTTTTTTTTTAAGATGAAAAAACCAATTACCACACAAATTGATAGATTAAGAAATATCACATAAGCAGTCACATAGAGTTACAGATGATTTGTGATGTATCACCTATTACATCATATATACTTTAACGAGAATCAAAAATATGCTAATTTATGATGCATATGCTTATATGCATTAGCCATAAAGCATTTTGCATGGCTGAACAATATATTATTTTATTAATATAATATTCGGGATCTGGGTTAAGGTCTAATCTGAAAAATTCAGCGCACAAATTCATAATTATCATTTAAGTCTGTAAAATTCACAGTAATATCCTTCCTGTAAATATAATATATGTATTTTAATGATAAATCACATATAGGTTTCATTTCTGATAATTTAATCTTATATGCCTCATATTCTGAAATTCTGATGAAATATATATAATTATACTTTTTATAAATACTATAATATCTGGGATTCCATAATTATTTTAACATGTTAAGCCAATATATACCTCTAATAACTATATATTCTTGCTAATATAATAATTTCTTAATAAGTATGTATGTTGCAAAAGATAATCATTGCTATAATTAGGCTCTTTTCTCATATATCTAACCATTTTTCGCTGAAAAATAATATTCCTCATACCAAATTTATCTTGAAGAATTATATTCTTCATTTTTTATATCTAAAAACTTCATATCGTCAAGAATACCATTATTTCTCACCGTTTTTCAAACTTGTTTTGTCAAAGATTCAAAACTTTTCTTGTAATTCCTATAAGCTTGCTGGATAACTGTTGCATAGAAATTCTCAAACTGATAGTTATATTATTTTGCAATTAAGAATCCCTAAGATCGCTTTATTGATCTTCCTGAATTTTTTGAAAAATATTTTATTAAAATAGATTAGAAGATCTAATCCAGAATAGGCAGATCAGATTTTTATTCTACAGGTGATACATTTTACAGGCGATCATTCAGATTATATAGCGTAAAAATAAATTATATTTCAGAATCAATCAATCAAACTGGTTAAACAATCGTGACTTTTGTTTCATCTCTTAATTTTAACACAATGCCTTCATTTGTAGTTTCTTTGGGATCCAATGATTGATAAGAAGTTGGTAAAATCACTTTTTGCCTAGCAGGTAAAATACAAGCTGACTTAAAATTTGAAGTACTTGGCATAATATTTTTTATTACAGTTGCTTTAGATTGTGCATAATTTTTATAGCTAGTCGTAAAATTTCCATCATGGTCATATAATACTGATATCAACTTATCCTTTTCTGAGTGTGAAGAAAAGCTCTAGATGAAGACGATTAATTTTAGCCTCTTCTTGTAATATGTATTATTTATATTGCCAGATCTGAAATTCCCTCCTATCAATAGATTCGAGAATTTTTTCTCTTTTTGCATATTTATTCAAAATAGTATTTCCAGAAATACATCTCTTCAAATGGCTATCTTAATAGTAATTAGCTACACTAAAACCATTTTCAGATATGAAAACTAAGGAGTCACATATATTACAATATATGTAATTTGATAGAAGACTATGGACTTTATCATGTTCATATAAATTTCTATACATTATAATATATCTATTCTTAGAAAGAATTCTTGGGTTCTCTTCAAGTATTTTTCTAAATTGATCATGGATATAGAAGCATCACATTTCTGGTATTTTGTAATCATGTCTTACTGTTAAAGGACCTAATGCATCAACTAATCTTCTATATTTTTCAAAGTTTACATCACTATAGCTTATTTGGCATGGATTATATTGGACTCTACTATCTAAATCCATAATACTGTTTTAGTAAATTTTAACGATTTTATTAATTTTATAGTATTTTTAATAATTTTAGCTGATTTAAGTAATATTATACTCTAATAAATCTAAATTCATTTTTATTCGATTGTTCAGGTAGAAACAGATATTATAATTTTTAATTCGACTAAACTATAAAATTTGTATCTCATGTGATCTCTCTAAATCCCTGCCAGTTCTATGACAGTTTTACGATAATTCCCTAGTACTTTTATAATGCTGAGTGGTTTCTCAAATCACGGGTGATCAGCCAATCAGATTTCTCTTTAGCCAGATAAGCATACGTACATGCAAAAAAAAAATTATTTTTCTGATAGGTAAAGTCTGGACAAGCTTTGTCTGAGCTCGTCAAAATTGTGCAGTATCTGAAAAGGATTTCAGGATAATCTAACTATTTTGGCAAATTATTTTCTATAATGTTCAGCTAAAAATACTTTATAATTATTATATTTAGCAGTAACATATAGAATAAACCTGATATAGGCAGATATACAAATACTTTATTATTATCAGTTATATGTTTGAAATAGCTGAGCCTGAAGTATGTCACAAGGGCGCAGTCATTATGTGATACAATATTATACTTTAAAACTTCAGCAATAACATTCGGTATCATCTACAGTTAGATTAAGAAAAGTCTCAGAGGGTAGATGTAATCTGATTACGCTCTTAGCTCCTTTTAGGAATGATCTTTGAGTAATATCTCTTCTTGATTTGTCTGATATAAAATGTCAAGAAATTTTCATCACGAAAAGTGACCATAATCACATGCGCGTGAACAATTGTTCACGCTGATCACTTTTACTAATGAAAAACTTTTGATCAAAATATAGATCACAAAATACATACAATAAAGTAAAAGCTATCATGTGTATGAAATTGGCATATAAACATTTTTTTTTATTATTCTGATGCATAAATTGGTTAAAAATCACAAGTAAAAACCTTATTAATTACACAAGTTAAGTGATCAAATTTTATTATGATGGCTTGTCTAATATCATGTTTTTGCAATATAATTACTTTTTGATAAGGAAATAATGTTCACGATCGCTTATTTCGTTTCTGATCAGGTGAGTTTACAATTTTTGGTTTCTTCACCAAATTACTTCCCATTGATTCCTCTAAGTTCCTCTTTCTGGTAATAACTGCACTTTCTTCTGACTGAGTTCGCATAGCATATTCTTCGTTTCATTCAGCTTCTTCTTGTATTCCTTCAATACAAGGTAACAAAATTCTAAACTATAAAGGAGATGGGAGGAAAGCCTCATATATTAGGACCAAATAAAATAGACCACCAGTAGTGGAAAAAGCATACACTCTAATCTTGCAGCCTAGTTTTCATTTTGATTTAACACTTATAGATTACAATAAATTGTGAAATTGTTTACATCTTTAAATTATAATACTTACCAACCACTATAAGATCCCACTAGACCAATTGATTCACATCTATACCTATCAAATGATCTCTAGCAATCGCCTATAGGTTCCAGAGTTCTAATCCTAATTTAAAAATATTATCTCACTCTTTAGATTGTAAGCACTGTGAAAGACTACCAGAAACTTCTAAACAACTGATAACTGGAATTCAGCTAAGGTTCTGGTATTCGATCATTACATTAACCTTAAATTCAATTCATACACGTTCGTTTGGGTCTCTCTTTTTATTTTGATATATGACCGTCACTTCTAATGATTGTTCGCCGCTAAACAATGTTGATTATAACATATTTGTATGAAAACAAGGTATTTTATATTTGTATAAGTAATTTACTTACTACTTCACCCAAAAATAACTGTCTTTTCTTATTGTCACATTCAGTAGAGGGATGACATTACGAAATGTGTGCTTAACTTCAGGTAAATCGTTCTTCCTGATCATTGTTATAGAATTAAGGCTAGAGAAGGTACACAACTATTATATATTATTTATCCGTAATGTAACAAATTATATATCTATACTTACATGCGACTGAAAAGCTTTTAGAAGGTTTTTTCCACTTCTGCTATCACTAGAACGTCATCAACATCTTTTGCCTATAAATAAAAAATTCTAATATGCGTATTTTATTGTTTTTAAACAAAAAATTACTGATTACTTTCAAGAGTTCGTCAATGAATTTTGCTTCCTTTTCAGTTAATTTTGGAACACAAAAACACATCTTAAGAAGCGCACTCAACATTTGAGAAAAAACATCAAATAATAACTTCGAAGTTGGACTATAAAAGCTAGAATGATCGATCAGATAATAGTAAAGGAGACTGAGAAACATTATTAAATTTTTACAATGTTGTGAATACAATTATAAGAAGCAAAAATAAAAGAAATTCACTCAAAAGCATATTTTATCTTTTTTAGTTATTTACGGTATGCTTCTACCTTCCGCATTACATTATTCTAATTTAGACCTTCTGAATTACTTTCAGCAATGTAAACAATAGATGGTGAGGATTCAATTGACATAATATATTTTCAAGAATAGAACCACACCTCCTTATAGCTACCCTCCTTTATATTATTATTCTTGATATTAGTTGGAATAAGCCAGATAGACTGCCCAGGCAATTGAGAAGAAGGAGAGAATAGTGACTCATTTAACTTCAACTTTGTCTTTTTGAATTATGGCAATATAAGAAAAAACATTAATTAATTTTAATAAATTCAGAACTTCAACGATAGACAATTAATATAATTATTCTATTTTTTTATACTTTACTAGAATAAGCTCAAATTCATACTCCTCCTCTGATTCCTTACTAAAAATACATGTAAAGAATTTAATGTTAAATTTGCAAATTATAAAAAGTAATACATAAAGTAAACCTATGAAGGAATATATTTAGATAAGAAACGAGGAATCCAACTGTATAGTCAAAGTATACTCAAATAAGAAATCTAACTTTGTAGTCTGTTCGTCTGATTTTAAGCCAACTGCTAGGATGTATTCTGTCAGGAGCAAATATAAAAGATTTTGCTAGTGTATTTCATTAGTTATCTTAATTGCATTCACAATTCTGTCAGTTATTGCTCTAGCGGACTGTAACATCCCTTTAGTCTTGTATCAGAATCAAAAAGCTGTTATTTTTTTGCAACCCATACTAATGCAATAGTACATTCCACTTACCCATGTGATATCGATCTGATTCTTTAGCTTCTTTTGATATTCTACTTCTTTCCAAAAGTCAACAACGTTTAGATCAGACATTTGGTTCTAGATAATACCAAAAAAATATAGATAGATAATTTAAACCTTGCATGATGACCTAGAAGGTTATTAATAAGACATCTAGAATGTATCCTGTCTAGTCATGGCTGATACGTTAACAAGAGCATCTAAAAGGTACCCTTTAATTTCATTTCATCACAATGATTTAGAAGGTTATCAACAAAGCATCTAGAAGATGCCTTACCTAGTCATAATGAAAGTACTTGCCTTCAAAGTACAAAGCAACTTGCTAGCCCATTCTACTTGTTCAACCTTAAAATAGCTCTCTTTGTTATTTGCAATTGTTTTCAGATTTTTCTTAAGTCAAGTATTCTCTTTATGAAAAATATTACTAAAATTACTTTGTCTTTTTCGAAATTCGTAATATCTGTGAATAGTCCAAGAATTAGATAACGCGTTAAAATATGTGAGATTTATAATTTTTGGATCTATACTTTCAGGTATTAGTTTAATGCAACAAGATAATTATGTGTCTAAGCCACAAAAAAAAATAATCATATAATATTAATCAAGACACATGATTCTGATCATCATTTTTTTATTAATGATTTTTTCAGAAATGTATCAATTTGTAGGATTAGTTTTGTTATGCACTTTTGGAAGAAATTATACTAATCTAATCACATTACGAAAATCTGATCAATAGATCCACTTAAATTATAATAAAAAAAACTTTTGACATTACCTATATATAAAGGAGGTCTTTTTCATTATACATAAAGCTTTGAGTATATCAGATATGCAGGAAAGTTCGAAAACAAATTACTTATTCCTGTAATACATGATGTCATCTATACTAAAATATTTCTAATGTTACTACGCATTTATCAAGTTCTGGAAGAAATTTTAGCATACACAATTTTTCAATTTCTCAATCAACATTATGAAAAAATATAATGTCTGATAAATTAATTGTATTAGTGTTCTATAAATGATTCGATAAGATTCGAAGTAGGAGAACCCATTTTTTATTCCCAAAAAGAAATTATTAGCATCGAACCAGATTTGATTCAAAATTCGTAGAACCTTAAATTGCGTTAATTGCATCTTTGCTTTTATTGATCGCATAAGAAAAAATTATAAAATACAGGTCGTAGCTTGCTACATAATGACGCTATTCTAAACTAATTTATTTAGTTTATTTTCCTTTTACAAGATAGTCCACTAATGATACCTTTTAGAATTCTGTGATTTTGAAGTTAATAATATTATTCTAGAATAGTAAAATTCTCATCTAACTTTAGTAACAGTATAGAATTTATACCATCAAATCACAAGAGCGTTAATTAAACACGAATTGTACTTGAGAGCATTATTTCTTTAGAAATAGCATTCACATTGCATATATATTCCTTTCACTACCTTTGTAATACAGATGTGAGTAATGATTGCATTCTTCACAAACCTTATAACTATACTTCCATCCTCTAAATATATGCCATTTTTTAAAGTAGTTCTAGCCCTCTTTTGCTGCAAGAGATGATTTACCCTAATAGTTTTTTCCGATAGTATATTCTATTCATTTTAAATTCTTTCTCCTCTTTCACTGCCCTTGACTTCTTAATTGTTGATGAAAAATGTGAGTTAGTTATCAATGGGTGGCTTATCTGTTGATTTTTCTTTTTTTCAAATGTATATAAGAAAAAAAAATAATAAATTTTTTATATAAGCTGAAATACGTAATATGCTATATCATATGATAATCATGAAGACTCTTTACACTTTCAACCAATAGAAGCAGAATCTATTCATTTATTGGCTAATTATATGATATCCGTAGATTCTCTTCTTATTTCCAACCAATAGATGTAGGCTTTATCAGCTAATAAAGAGTGGATCTACTGATGTAATCATCAATTGATATTGTATTGTGTATTTCAGGTGATCAACCCACATGATCGGTTTATACTACAATTGCAAACTTAAGTTTATTGCTTGAAGTGTTGCAGGCAAGACAATATTCTAACTTATCTTGGGAATACAATTTTGCTAATTTAGGATCATAAGGGAACTGATTCTCATTTCGCAATATTATGAGTCATGTAATCCATAATTTCTATATTTTCCATTGCAAATAGAACATGGTGAACTCTATGGCTGAAGTAATGTAAAATCATAATTATCAATCCTTCTGAAACTATTTCTGAATTTCAAATATAGGAAGTGCTCTAAAATAGATTTGATAATTAATTCTGGATTAGATCTAGCTTCAAAAGTGATAGGCCTTTTTTCTTGACATTGCTTACTAAAGGAGAGAAAAGATAAATCAGATACTTTATTTTCTGACAAATTTATGACTTCTGATTTATATACTTCTGATAGTTATCATAGCTTATTTTCAGTTTCTTTTTTATATCTTTTGTATAATTTAGAACGAATCTTATCTGTCAAAATACTTAGTCACCCAGTTAATTTGACATGTCAATCTAGATAATTAGTAATTAGTATTTTAACAGACTTAATTATTTTTCTTTTTATATGATTGCAAACAATTAAAATCCCTTTTTTCTCATATAGACCTATTAATTTGAAAAAAAAATTAAAATTTCTAGACTATTGTAAAGCAATAAGACTACGCAACTATCTTAATTTCACACTATTCATATTTAATAAAGTAAGATCCTGCTTTATATTTACCTTCTATTTCTTCATCATTATGACCTAATTTGCATAGTGGGTAGATATAGTCCCCGCATGATGTCTCATCAATAATCTCATAATAATCAAAATTTTCACTACTACATTATTTATATAGTTTAGAATATTGATCCAATATCTTGTTGCGAAAATAGGAATGATTATAAGTTAGCTTAGATTGGGATGCAGATGATACACTTGCTTGAAACATGTCTGATGAAATCATTTCTAATGAAGCATTTGGCTAAGAGAATGCTGGTACTTGGTTTGAAATACATTTATGATTTTTTTGCTAGTTATATGACCCATATTCAGCAGTGTAATTAGAGTAGTTGTATCATTAGTAATTATTTCTGAAGTTACATGACTCTAATCGTGAACATTATTCACAGTTTTATTAGTGATAATTAAGTTTACTCGATCTATAATGTATTGAATTTGAAGATTAGTGAGTCTAGAAATACTGTCAGCACTATAGGTAACCTAATTAACCATATGTCATCCTATATCTTTAATCTTTTTAGAATTATAGGATCATAATCATATCCAAATAGCTTATTGATCTTTCTTGCTTTGCTTGTTATCTTGCGCAAATATTCATCAGAAATGCCTGAAAGTATGATTTCATTTTATTATAAATCCGAGACCTTGCTATCTTATCCTTAAGATTTTTATCCTTAGATCTGAACTTCATGACCTTATCTTCAAATCTTTCAGAGTAGCGATCCCAAAATGAAATCTCTTTCTGCTTAGCTTTGATCAAATTTTTCCTTGCTATACTTACTTGATGAAATAAATGGACAAGCTCTTCTGTGACAGGTGAAGAATTAGAATGCTCTCTATCAATAAATTCAGTATTAATAAATTCCCTTTGGAAATCATCCATCAGAATCCTTATAATAAGTCTTGTATAATTTCAGTTACTAAGCCTGAATCTGATTCTCTCTGGGAAACATCCTCATTAAGTCTTTTAGGTATTTTTTGCACATAGTCTTCCAATAAAATCTTTTCTTGATTGTGAATAATGTTTACAATTTTTGTGTTACTTTCATTTTTATCATAATTTCTTAGAGAAGTTTCTGTAACACATAATAAGTCAAAAGGAACAGTTGACTTACACTGAATTTTCTTCTCTTTGTTACAT
The DNA here is from genome assembly GCA_910591825.1 of Funneliformis caledonium. Taxonomy (NCBI): domain Eukaryota; kingdom Fungi; phylum Glomeromycota; class Glomeromycetes; order Glomerales; family Glomeraceae; genus Funneliformis; species Funneliformis caledonium. The sequence goes on from CAJVPQ010000755.1 coordinate 17,394, forward strand.
TGCTTTATTTCATCATTAACCCTTTTCTTATATATCTTATCCAAGAAATCATCCGTCTCTTTATTCTCCAATGACTTAGTTTCTGTACAAATAGGTTTGCATACATTAGAATTAAATGTGCTATCAGATGTATTTAATAGTTTTGCCATCTTTTCTAATTTACTCAGGTGAACAACATTATTGGAGTTCTTGACAGAGCTGGCATTAGCTGATAATTGTTTGATTTCCTTGATATCATCATCCATTTTGGTAATAAGGTTGGCTTTTTTTTTATCTCTCTACTCTAGTCTTGTGAACCTAGCTTTATGTTCTTTTAAAGTGCACCTTAACTTTGCATTCTTAGCCTTGACCTCTGTATTCTTATCCATAACCTTGATATATTTGGACTTAATCTTAGCATTCTTAGTCTCAAGTTCAATGATGCATTATCTCAATAAATCAAGTTCAGATAACATGATAATATTTTAATGTTCTATAATACTAGTATTCAAAATCAGAAAAATATGTAAGCCATTTTAGCTGATCGTGAACATTGTTCATGATTTTGCCAAGAAATTTTTTATTATTACATGCAAAAAAATAAATACATAGTTTGAGACAAATGTTTAAAATAGCACTAGTTAGTACTCTGAAGTAATGCATCCCTTTTAGCTGTGATAAGACTCTAGTTACCTTTTCCTTTCAAGATGATGATAAATTTTTTTGGTATGCTTAGAGCAATAGCCTGTATAAAATAATGTAAGTTTATTGCATATTCTACATAGAGATTTTAACATATTATTTGCATCTAATTTCCAGTAGAATGAACATCCTGTCAAATAAGTATAGATTCAGCCACAAGCATTTCCATCTCTTTTGATATGAGGACAGGTTATACGATCTATCTAAAGTAAAAAATCTGAATTGAACTGTGGTAGAAAAAGTATATCATAAACGATCAATCATATACAATAGCATAAATCATATCATCTATAGACGTGAAAAAAATAGTACTCAATATTTTAATCAGCTGATGGATCGATTCAAATAGAAAGCTATTCCAGAAATTAATTCATGAAGGCTATAAATATGTTGATAGACTTTTAGATTATTTAGAAGACATTGGAATCATATATGTAGATAAATTTAAGCTAGATCCTTTAGCCGACTTCTACCACCTAGCTCTAATTCCATCTTTATCTATCCTAGCTAGTAGATTAGATATTCGTAAAAGTTTCCTATTAGTGTAGAATCTGTTATTATAAGAGGAATGAGTTATTCACCCTTGAAAAAAATAAACGATCTTCACTTCAGAATCTAATACAAATAAACTATTCCAGTGACAACTTAACTACATTAATAGGAATAACTTGAGAGCAAGAAGAGATGAAAATTTGGAAGAATAACACGTTCATGAAATTCCTCCATCTTTCAGATTTAGTATAAATTAAATGCATTATACGACGCATTCATAAAAACAGATGTTTTAGAGCCAGAACATATATTAGCTCTAACATAGCTACTTGGTTAAAATTTAATTATAATACAAATTTGTTTATAGTCTTAGAATAGCAGTTCTATAACTATATATTTTTCGCATATCATATATATCTGCAAAATTCAATTTTTTTATTATTACATGCAAAAAATAAATACAAATGTTCAGGACTTTGCTCATAATACATGATGTCTATGCTAATTATGGCTAATTATTTTTTGAATGATAACCCTCTATCCTAATCCTCTTCCTTTCTGGCTCTTCTTCTGCACATGTCTTATCTTTTAACAAACCTACAATAATGTCTAAAACCTTTTTTATACTCTTATACAATAACTGGTATTTTTCTGAATTTAGGTCTAAGGTCTTCTTGGTAAATTTGATCAAATACGTAGTATCACTTGCCTTGAATATTTTTTCAAGACTATATAGGAGGAAGTGTCAGTCCTGACCTGTTGTGATAATACCATAGAGGTAATCAAAATCATCATCATTCCGCTTTCTCTTTCTCTTGTTCGTCTCGCATGCGCTTTTAAGCCATTTAATATTCTGAGCAATGCCTACAGGAATCTTATGTTATTTATATCCTATGATACAGATAAGGTCTTCAGCCTCCTATCCATATATTTCTATAGTTCGTGTTATTGGTAAGTTAACATGAGTATAGCTGGAATAACAAAAAAATTTACCTTTATTGCAAAATTGACCTAACCTTAGCTTTTTTTACCAACTATTCTATACTGAGAACGCATATTAAGCTTCTTATCTATTATATCTATGATAATATGAATAAAAGCGTAAAGAAATACTATAACATACTCATTATACATGGCCTTTAAGCTATCTACCTGTAAAGTTTTGTAGAAGCGCAACCTACCCAAAATTTTTTTCATGCAACATTTGAGGATCTCATTACCATCTTAAATTTTATATGTGAAAGGAGAGAAGAGTGAAATGGAATCTATACCATCAGAGTCATAACCATATTTCGCTAATACTGCTAAGGTAAGAGGAAAATGAGCATAATTTTTTATCCTTACTCTTTTTAGCGAAGTTCACAAGTATTACAGCTATTCCTATTTCAAATTTACTATTTTTGAAATCTTATTTGTCTATTTTAAGGAAAGATCAGCCAGCTATTTTTCTTTTGCGAAATATCTTCAAGTCATCATTGTCAAGATCTAAGTTCTCTTTCTTCCGTAAATATTTGATAAGAGCCTCTGTTTTATATTTTTTAATTTCGTCTACTAATGAGATTGTCTTATTTTCAGTAACAGAATTAAAAGTGAAGACAGGTGTATAAGGCGTACCAGTTTTAGACATAGTGCTTTTATAAGTAGTTTAACTCAAATAAAAAAGATGTATTACGTTCAGAGTGAAACTGATGTGGTATAAAAATTATAGAAAAGTGGGTATTAATATATAATTTTATATCGCATAGGTATTGTATTATTACACATGACTTAGTCCTCATATTGATAAAATAATAATACTTTATTTATGAAATAAAACCGTTGTCAAAACTTAGCCTACAATACATAAAATTTGGTTGTTAAGACATTTCATATAAGTATATCGCTTTTACATGTCACAAATATAGATAAAAAATTTCTAACTAGTTGAGAAATCATTTGATTTTGAACTGATCTTTTTCACAAGGTAAACTTATAATGCTTCTTTTCAATTATCTTGATTTATAAAATAAGATTATTAGGATAATCAGGATTTCATTAATAAAATATAACTATAAGAAACATTTAATTACTCACACAGTTTCTTAATATAGTCATCAAGTTCTAATGCTTATTTTAATGTTATTCTATATTCTTTAAAATCCTACCCTGTTAGCTTGAGAAATAAATTACCAGTAATATTTTTTCATCATATAGCTTTGTAAAAAAATTATCGTCAAGTTCTAAGCCTTCTAATTTTGAATCACTCTTCAAAAAGCTGATAAGTCTTTCAGTTTCCCATAGTTTTATTGTTTTGACCTAGAAAGACATCTTGTTTTCTAAAACAAGAGCCTATAGTGAGAAAAACTCACTTCCATACATAATTTAAGGCATATACATACCTTATTTTGCGTTATTTTCTTCAGGAAAGTTTTTTATAAAAAGTTGGCTAAACTTTTACATATTCTTATATTGCTTTATATCTTACTAAGAAAAAGTTATAGAGTTATGAGTCATAATTAGTATTATCGTCTGATGTCAAGAGTTTTATGAAAGCGCATGTAAATGAAATTTTCAAACTTTTTCATATGTAGATCTACCGGAAAGTCCATAGTTAGTTTTACATCTGACAATCTCAAAATTGTGAATCCTTCAGCCTTTCATAATATATGCTTTTGCTGTTAATACTTACTTTTATGATAGGTCTTGTATTGCAACTAGACACTCTTTCACATTTATTTTATGTTTGTTCAAAAAAAATAGAGGTACTAATTAGCATGTATATTTTCTTTTTATTATATGTGAAATTAATATGTCGCATAAACCGTTTAGTAATCTGCATATTTTGTTACACAAAAGTACTGCATATGGCTTAGCAAAAAAATCTTCTAAACTGATGATCACAGCTCTGAACACAAAATTGAATATATGCTAACCAGAGATAAACACAATCATGATAAGTAATACTAATATTAGTTCTGATAAAAGCGAAGCTCAATTATATGAAGTACTTTTATATAAGAAGGAAGATATAATAGCTATTCAAAAAAACTCGGTATATTTCTAGACTCAGAAAAGAGATCTATTGAAAGTAAAAATCAAACAACATTGAATCAAAGCAAAAAAGAAAAAACATTTGAAGATTCATTTGGACTGTTATTTGATTTAGTGAGGAATTAATAGATATATAAAGAGATTTTGATGTGGATTGCCATCCTGTTATTACTATATTATAATAATATATATGAGCTTGAGGGAAGAAACATATGGAAAAAGGTTACTTAGGATATTATATTATTTGCTTTTATATTTGGAAGAGAATATAAGCATGATTCAGAATGTTCTTGGTATTATTGGTCATTCTGATTAGGAAATAAGTGGATTAGAAGAAACTAATAAATATGCAAGAGCGTATCTTCAAAAATTCTGACAGTTTCTTACCTTTAGTACCTTTGGCAGAAAATAGTCCAGATGTATTAATACAGAAATTCATCTATAGGAAGTGAAAATGTTTTATTTTACTAGAAAGTAACTACCATTATTTTAATTATGTGAAAATTCAGTTAGTGTCTGTATCTAGAACAGGTTAGCTAATCTATATTTTTTTTATCATATAGGAGTATACATAAGGCTTAGCAAAAAATCTTCTAAGCTGATAATCATCACTCTAGATTAATTAGATCAATAGAGTACAACCATTCTGCTTAATTGGCTAGTAATCTCTAAAAAGAATATTGCGAAAAGTTTTTCCTATATGCATCTAATGATAAATCTGCCAGAGATAATTGAAAAAAATGTGATATTTTTCGAGCTAAAAATCAACACTCTGATTCAGTTTTAGAGCTAGAAGATTCTGAATCAGAATAGTAAATTTCATCAAAATTTTCAATATGAATATTTGGATTAAGCTGGTTCATAACTTTTTTGCTAATATTTTCATATCCTCCCAAATCTAGAAATTTTAAATTAAGACATAAGTGAGCAATTTCTTTAATAGTCGTACTTGTAATATTTGTAGTAAGTAAGATTGAAATGTTAGAGGTTTGGACAGGAATGTATAACATTACAAATTGATAGTTCGCTAACAAACTCACAATAACTTAAATCGAGATATTCTAATTTATGGCAAGAATGGGCCAGTGCTTCAGTAACCTCATCAATATCATTATATCTGATCTCTAAATGTTTTAAATTTGGAGATGCTCTAATAATAGCCACAATTAATGCATCATTACAGAAAGCCATAACACTAATAAAGTTAAGATATTCTATGCTGAGATATCTCTGTATTAATATACTAGCATCTTTAATTTTCTCTTTGCTAAATGCAATATTAAGATTTTATAAATTTGGGTATAAGTTTATGATAAAACTTATAGATTTATCTGTAATCCATCATGTTTCAATAAAATGAAACACTTGTAAATCATGACAATTTTCTGCGATTTTAAACAAAGATTTATCAGTAATATTTCTGCAGTAAGAAATATTTAGATATTCTAATTTATGACATGATCGCACAATTGCATATAAACCTTTATCAGTTATTTGAGCATCACACAAATTGAGATATCTTAAATTAAGATATGATTCTACTATTATAAATAGTGATTTATTACCAAAACCTATACTTTCTTTGAAATCTAAATGAATTATATTCAAAAATGCATCCATAATATTTTTTATTTTTTTATCTGAAAGTGAATGGTAAAAGTAATTTTTAGATGAGTTACATTTGAGATATAAGCTGGTTTATTCTTTTTGCAAATTGAAAATGATTCTTAACATTATAGCTATATCTCTAGTTATTCTCCTTTAGCTCAATGCGTTTCTATAGAATAGAGGTATCACATTTGTACTATAATCGCCCTATAAAAAATTTGCATACGTTTTTTTATTATTATAAATAAGTTTTGTATATATTTTTTGAAATTCTGTAACACATTTCTTTATATTTTATAAGGAATTTTTTTTTAGCATTTTTTTATAAAAAATAATGTATAAGGAATTGTTAATTAATAATATATAAAAATAATAAAAAAAAATTATATTTTATTACATTGAAAATTATAA
>CAJVPQ010000756.1:0-23595 GCA_910591825.1 Funneliformis caledonium
AATATCACAACGATAACCGTGATAGCAATGAAATTAGTGAAAATGATGATCACGCTTTTCCTAGTGATCATTGGTGACATTAGTTGGCGTAGTCATCTAGTGACGCAAACGGATTATCACTAACACCGGTCTTAGGACCAGTCCAGTCAAAGAAAGATGAAAGACCGGTTTTGCATCAATAAAACAAAAATCTTCTCTATAACTGGCTTTCGGACCGGACCGAACTAATCCTTTTCCTTTGTGACAAATCCTATTGAGATTTTAATATAGAAATTTGCGAATTCGCCACTCCAATTCTTTGAACAAATAATTTGCATATGCTTTTGTTATGTTGTGCTATAACGTACAATTAACCGCGCTATCAAGGTATAAAACCGAGGATTCTGTACTTATAGAGGATGTAATCATTAATATGGCTTCTGCATAACCTGTATAGTTACACGCACGCGCTTTATAAATTTTTGTAATTTGCTACTTTCTTCCCATTTTTTTATAAAAAAAATTAATAATATAGGAGGGTGTATTTTTATTTTGGTCGTATTTCGTTTATATTTTTTTTCTTATTCTCGGTCCGGTGATACTACAACATTTCAAAGAATATAAGTATGGGGATTTGCACGTACAGATCACTTTTACAAGTTAACATTTACTTTTAAATACGGTACAGCAATCCTTTTTATGTTATTCCTTTTTTTGATTATACGATAATGTCGTAAATTAAAAGAAACGATGTCTAAAATGATAAGATGGATAAGATGTATTGAGTAATAAGAATGTGTTCCGTCAAGTGAATATCTGCGACAAGATCTTTTTGGCTAATTTAGAGATTCTTAAGGAGATTACATTGTTTTTCAACAATATATCACGCAATTTAGAATGAAGGATATTTGTTCATCTATAAGAAAGAAAAAATAAATATACTAAGAATACGGATGAAAAGTTGCGCTGAAACAGTCAAAACTTCACAAGGATTAGCGATGAATTTTTAAAATAGATTCGTGAAGACTCTCTCTTGGCTTTCTTAACGGATCGTAAAATGATTTGCATTACGCAAAATCCTCAAACAAAGATTATATTATGGTAACGATGCATTTGGCCGACCGACCGTATGAACGTCGTTTTTTAAGATACATATTTTAATATCGCATGGTTGAATTTAACATTTTTGGCATATTAAAAGTTTTACTTTCCAAACATTATAATTTTTTTTACAATTCTAGCATGACTCTATTAAAACTTCTTTATATAAAATAATTTATTTTATGTTTTGGTTTATTTATTTCTTTACTGTAAGACATTGAGTATATTGGTGGCACAGCATTATCGCTGAATTTAATAATTTTTTCAAAATTTCATTTATATATAAAATTAAATAAATATATATATATTATCGAATGATTGCTAATTTGGTTAATTTAAATACAAAGGATTCTTTACTAATTAAAAAAATGGTTGTTCAGACAGGCCAAAGGTCGTCAATCGATGGACCATTAGCATTCCTACACAAGATATTTATTTGAATGTCGTAAATTTCTTTTGCTTTTGATTTTGCCAACTTGAATAATAACATCGAATCCTTTAAATTGAAACGTCTCGTAATAGACTGATATGGAATTCTAAAGTTATATATTATTCTTAAGGAAGATGGAGTTAAAATATGAGTTTTGAAATCACTTTTTAATCTTCAAGAAAAAAGGTATTACGAATTATTAATGGAGTGAACTCGTGATCATAAATACCTAAGTAAAAATTCTTGATATTGGTGATATTTATTTCGTCTATTGTTTTAGTTGTCTACTTAAATAGAGGACTGCAACGGGTTCAAAAGTGACAGACCGGATTTTTCTTCAAGTTATAATTAATTAAATTTAGATTCATTAACTCCGGCTAATTTTTTATATTGCTGCCCATCATTTTAAATTTTTGCGTTGTATTATTAATGTTAAATCTTCTTTTTTAAAAAAGAAAACGAGGAGAATTTTTAGTACAATAATTAATGTACAGTACGTCGTACAAATTCTAAATTTATATTATAACGCACCTTAATATTTTTGTATTTGTTAAAAAAAAAAAAAAAGATATATTTTTTTATTTTAGTAGAATAAAATAATAAAAAATTAAATTGATCAAAGATACCGGAAATGGCTGACATGTTAAGTCCAGTATTCAAAAAATGGATTAATGCAGGCCATCCAACTTATGGAATAAAAACAATTGAAGGAGTATATGGAAAATCGGTACGGTACGATTCGCCAGACCAGTACAGTACGGTACGCAATGAAATTTTGTATTTATCATGTGATAGTTTACTCCGCCATTAGTATACGTCAATTTTTTAAATTTATTTTTATTTATTACTTATTTTATAAATACAACGAATTTTGATATAATGAACAACAGATTTTACTACATTAAAAAAAATAATTATATCACATTTTACTAATTAAATGCCATATCCGCCGAAATCTTTATCATTTTTTTATTTTCATTTTTTTATTCTTTTTATTTTATTTTTTGAAAAAAACGAAAAAGAAAAAAAATCTAAACTAAAAAAGAAAAAGAAAAAAGAAATAAAAAAGAAACAAATTGCAAAAAAAAAATGAAAATATCAAATAAATAAAATGAAAATGAAAGTATAGAAATGAAATAAAAATAAAAATTAAAAGAAAGAAAAAACTAAAAAAAAGAAAAAAAATAAACAAAATAAAATAAAAAGAATAAAAAACAACGAAATGAAAGAAAAAAAAAGTAAAAATAAAAAAAAAAATAAAACAAAAAAAAATAAAAATAAAAAAGAATAAAAAAAAAAGGAAACTAAACGAAACTAAACGAAACTAAACAAAAAGTCTGATGGGAGGGAAATAAAAATAATAAAAAAAAAAAGATTTTAAAAAAAAAAATAATAAGGGGAATAAAATTAATTAAAATAAAAAGTCTGGGAAAATTTAAATAAATAGAGAAAAAAAAGAAATGCGAAGTTCTGATTTCCTGTGACGAACTTTGAACGTGAATATCTTAACATCTTTAAACAAGATCAATATATGGATGGAAAACTGGTACGGTACTGGTCCAGTTTTCTATCTACCCAGACTTTTTATTTTATTTTTATTTTTTTTAAATCTTTTTTTTTTTTTTTATTCCCCTTCTACCGGACTTTTTATTTTATTTTTATTTTTTTTTAATCCATTTTTTTTTATTATTTTTATTCCCCTCCCACCGGACTTTTTATTTTTTTTTAAATCTTTTTTTTTTTCTTTTTTGTTTAGTTTTGTTTAGTTTCCTTTTTTTTATTCTTTTTTTATTTTTATTTTATTTTGTATTTCATTTATACTGACATTAACACTAACACTAACACTAATACTAACTCTAACACTAGCACTGACACTAACACTAACACTAAAGGTAGAGGATAAGGAATAAAGGTTGTTTAAATATTTTTTTTTTTTAAAAAAAAAAAGATTTGGATCGGTCCGTTACGGTGACGTAGTCAGGTGCACGATGAAATTGTTTTTATTGTTTTTTTTTCTAATATTATGTATTGTCTAAATCTTATTGTTGGTTATTTTATTATAACTAGGGTGGCTTTGAGGCGCCACGCCGCCGCGTTGCGTTTCTTTTTCTTTTATGATGTTTGATTTTCTCGTGTAACATTTGTGACATTGTCAATATGAACGTTAATAAAATTTTGTTTTATTTTATTTTTTATTTTATTTTTTTGATATAATAAGAAAGAGTGAGAAGAAAAGGGGTACGTAAGGGTGTAGTTATTTTGTGTATTGTTCCGCTTCTTTTTATATGGGCAGAGTATTTTTTGCTACTGTTTCGAGACGTTCGTACTCTTTGATCATTTCGGGGTCTACCATAAACGCGGTCCTTTCGAGTGCGGCGATTTGGACGTGATCCCAGTTCGGGCACCTGCTGAGGGCTACGTATGCTTGTCCGGTTGAGAATATTTGTTTGTCTAGGCTGACGGATATGTTTTTTAGGGTGAGTCCTTGAGTCTTGTGAACGGTTAGGGCGTAGCAATTTTGGAGGGGGAATTGGAGTCGGCTGGCAGGGTTTCCATTAATAGTAAAGTGGTCGGTTTCCGGTTTTACTTCTAGGTCGATGATTCCGTTTGGAACGCTGAAGGATACTCGGACGGAGTTTGTGTCTATGTTGACATCTGTGATGACTCCGATGGTTCCATTGCAAATGTGGGTGTTTGATTTGAGGTTTTTTAAGTACATAACCTTTGCCCCTTGTTGTATTCAGACCGAGGGGGGTAGGTTTGTTTTTGATTTGAAGGATTGGTCAGTCAAGTTTGTGTCCCATTGTTCTCCGTTTAGTGTATCGATAGAGTTGGAGATCATGAATTTTTCTGATATTGATTTTGTTGGCTGTTTCGCGATATCCTACAATGTTTGTCGTGTTTAATAGGAGGTCGATTGGTTTGTTTAGATTAAATTGTTCTTGTTTTCTTTGTAGTTTTTGCCAGATTTCTTCCGTTATATTTCCTAGGCGGATGTTTTGTAACATATCGTAGAATTCTGATTGGTCTTGTTAGCGGTGGGGTTGTCATAGAAAGAGGGGGTAGAATAGTTTCCAGGTTGAGGATTTAAATATTGGGGATCCAGTTATGGGTGGTAATTGTGCTAGGTCGCCGGTTAGTACTGTACTGATGCCTCCAAAGGGTGTGGTGTTATTGTAAATGGTGGCGAATATGTTTGAAATAAAATCTAAGAGTTCCGCGGATACCATCGAGATTTCATCTATTATAATTGTATTAATTCTTCTTAGTTTTTCTTTTAGTTCGTTATCGTGGAATGTAAGAGTTTGGAAACCGTTGTTGGTTGAGATTATTTTTAGGTCTGAGTGGATAGTATTTCCGTTGATGTTTTATGCGGTGACGCCTGTGGGTGCCATTAGGAGGTAGTTGGATCGGTTGTCTTTCAGTTGATTGATTAATAGGTAAGTGATGTATGATTTTCTGGTCCCTGCGGATCCTGTAATGAAGAAGTATGGCCATCGTCGTGCATCTCTTCAGCCTAAGTAGTTTTTTAGGGTGGATATCGCGTAGAGTTGGTCTGGTGGCAGTTGGTAGATAATGTCTTCGGGGAAGATTGGTGATAGTATTTTTAAGGAATCAAGTTGGTTTCTTAGAATGGATGTCATGTTTTTTGGGATTATATTTTTTAGATTTGATAGTAATTGGTCTAGGATTTCAGTGTATTTCAAGTTCATTATTTGGCTTATCTGCTGGGTTCAGTTTTGTGCATTATGTTAGATCTCCTCTATCTCTTGTGGGAACATGAATGTGAAATGATCACGGTAGGTTGAGTAGTTTCCCTTTAATTCTTGCTCACTTCATACTGGTATATATTTTAATAATTGTTAGTAAAAATAGGGTTCTCCATCAGTTTTCTTTAGGAATTAGTGGCATGTTATGATTGGTTTTGTTCTTTGAATAATGTAGTTTTCGAGTTTGTCATTGTAGACATTTCTTCTTGTGGTTTGTTTTGGTCTATTTTTTTGGATTTGATACTTTTCAAAGTATTAGGGATAGGTGATTCTGTCAAATATTTTCTGTTAATCTATTCATATATTTTTCTATTGGATTCTTAAAATATAGATCTTCATTTTCATTTGTTAGTAGATGGATTGGTAGTACCGCATTGGGTCTGCTGTTAGGGTCTGTGTTTAGATATTTTACTTGAATTGAGAAATTGCGTAATATTAGGAACATGGTTTCCATCGCTTCTAATCTTCTAGTGATTATATGTTCTCTAAATTTGTCATTTTCTACAATGTTAAAGACGTGAAAGGGTTTCGCTTTAGTTACATATTTTGTGATATATCTGGCAAATCCTTTTGAGATTACGTATTAGGTGTTCATGTGTACGTTCTAGATTAGCAAAGTTTTGGGATAGTATGGCACTACTCATTGGTCTGAGGTTTTGTTCATTTGAGTTACATGAAGGAATTTTAATTATTTGACATCTTAATATGCTATATTGAACTAATATGTCAATTTGTTCAATTTGTTTGATTGGGTAGGTTGTCGAGAAACTGTATGTGATCCATGTGGCTTTATTTTGTATAGTAATTTTTCACAATAGACACAAGGGGTGTCAGGATATTCTTTTAATATGATTGATTGAAATTGTTATAGATTTGTTGAAAAGGTTCGCTTAGTTTCTATGGATCATTGTCTGGTAATGTGGATGATATTTAATTTATAAAATGATTCAAGTTTGGGGTATTTGCATTAATGATTTGAATACTGATATTTTGGGATGATTGGGTATTTGTTAGGTTAGTGAATGAATCATCAAAGGATAGGTTAATCATATTTTCAGATGGTATATCTATGGAATATATATTATATACGTGATGAGATATAGTTAATTAAGTTGATTATGGGTATCTTTTTTTTGTAAAGGTGAGAAAGAAGTAAGGATTGGGATGGAAGCAAGGAAGTTATTTATATGTTTATTCAGTTATTGTTATTTGTTTTATTAAGGGCGATAATTATGTTAATTCTTCTGATTATTTTTGTTTGAAAGCAATCATACTAATTGGAGATATAGTAATTGTATTAGTTTTTTTAATTCTTATTATTTTGGAATAAGACGATTGTATTGATTCTTTTAAGATGATCGAGATTTTTTTTTTAGGTCAAGTCATCTGATTCTGGTTTAATAAATTCGTTTATCTTTTTTTTGGAATATAGAGCAGGTTCTAGAAAAAATTGGGTTTAATATACACATTTTTTTTACTTATTAGGGAAGAAGAAAGGAACAATTAGTCCAGTTTATTTGCGATTGGAATTCTTTAACTTATTATTATTTTATTGGTTTAATTTACTGATTTAGTTTATGCTATTTAATCAATAATAATTTTATTTTTTTTTATTTTTTTTTTTAATTCGAAGAAAGTGTTTTTTTATTGATAAAAAAAAAAATTTGATGAATAATTCGGTAAAAAAAAAAGGATAAAATAAAAATAGTAGCAAAAAAAAAAGAAAAAGAGGTGGGAGGAAGATTGGAAAGAATAATTTTTTATGTATCTGTATATAGAAAATAGTAAAAAATAGTAATAAAGAAAAAAATGAAAAACGAAAAAGGAAGATTATGAGTTTTTTTTTATTTGGGCTGTGGATTTTCATTTGAACTTAGTGATTGGGTGTTTGACACAGTATTTGTCACATTTGAGCTTGATGATTGGGTGTTTGATGCGATACTTGCCATTGCTTATGCAGAAATTCTTCCTGAAGATTGTCCGGCTAGCCAGGAATATAGAGATAAGGCAGATTCTCCAGTTGGTGATTCAATATTCATTGCTATAGACATTGGAAGGAAATTAATATCTTGTATTTCAACTATGTATTCAAGTGTTTCGTCAATATAGATCATATCGCCAGTGATCATTAAATTTGAGTTTTTTCTAATTCTAGTTGCCTTTTTCTCAATTCGTCTATCGGATTTCAAGTATCTGCATTTAATGCAGAATGTTCTTCCTGTGGGTCCACCTTGTGAACTTTCAGCAAATTCAGTCACGTTTAGCTTAATAATTTTAAATAGGTTGTCACTTTGAACTGATTCCATTTCTGCAACGAAACCTGTAAGAAAAACAGAAATAGAACTGATTGGAAAATTGTCTCGACCGATATTTATAAGGTCAGCTGCATTTGCTGTCATCTAGATATTTTTTTGATAGTGAAAGAGAAATATTTGTTGCGAATATTTTTTTTTAATTAAATTAGTTAACTGAATTTATTTACTTTTATAGCATCATGAGGGTCTTTTAGAAGTGCGAATTTTCCAGTAAATCTTAAGATATTTTCATCAGCGAAAAGAGGAATCCATTTCGGTACTTGGGAATTTTTAGGAAAAAAAGTAATTATTCTTAGTTCTAAGTTTACATTTGTTTCTCTCCTTAATATAACGATTGCTTCTTTCACAATATGCTCTGTAATGTCTCTTTCAATTATTGAATGAATTATACAAATAAGCGTGAATTTTGCTGGCATGATTTTATAGTTTTTTTTTTGAAAAGAATTTGACAGTTATTGGTAATTGGTAATAGTAAAAAGAAGATGGAAGCTTTTTATTTATCATTTTTTTTTTAGTAAGAAAAGGTAGTGTAAGAGAAACAGGATTTTTTTTCTTCTTGAGAAAAAAAAAATCTTCTTTAGGAATTTCACGAGAGATTCATCTTTTTTTTTTTTTCATTGTTTATTCGTTACTTATTTCTGAGAGAAAAAAATATAGAAATGAAGGAGTGTTTTTTTCGATAACTTTCGATATAAATTCGGAGAGGATTTTAAATAGGTCAGCGAGATTTTATTTCAGTCATCCATAAATGCATTTGCTTTAAATAGTCAAAATAGTCATGACATATTTTCTTTTTTTCTTAATTAAATTAACAAACTAAAAAAAAAAAGTTTAATGAGAAAATGTTTAAAAACGCCACTTGTGTAAAGCTCTTTTGCACGGCGTATGGCGTAATTAGATCCTTTTTTTTCTAATATATTGAACCGCTGTTTGTAAAAGCTGATTGTCGAAGCATAAAGCATGAAGCAAGAAGCCTTACGCATGAAATTATGCATAAGTTCATATAAGATTATGCATACAGAATGGAAGAAGCTATAAAAATGGTAGAAAGGGTTAAACCATATTTTATTATCAAACTAACCGAAAACTGAATTTTTCAGTTAGTATAAACCGTCAAAAAATTATCTGATTCCTTACAAATAGAGGTTAGTGTTTTTAATCCTTTACAAATAGAGGTTAAGCAAGTAGCACAGGCTTTTCTGTATGCTAATTAATTAATTATTTTTTTTTTATTTATGATTTTATTGGTTAGATCGGTAGATTCGCCACTTTGGTTTCCTAAATTTTTTTTTGATTATTAATCAAAATCTAATGGCTTTTCTTCGATTTTGGTTAGGACTGACTCTGACAATTCAGACTTAGATAAATGTGAGTGCTGCACCTTTCAGCTCATTACGACAACGCAATTAAGTGCGTAATGATTCAAACATTTTTTTTGCCCTTTTTATTTTTTATTATTATTTTTTAATAAAAATAAATAGATCGCGGGGGTAAAAATGATAAAAAAAAAAATATATAAAGGATAAAAAGATCGTGGGGTAAAAAATATTAAAAAGATCGCGTGGGGAGGATTAAAAAAATTTTAAAAAAAAATATATCGGGAGAGTAGGGTAAAAAAATGATTAAAAAAATAAATTAAAAAAAATTAAAAAATAAAAATAAAAGGGATTGCGGGGGGTAAAAAATGGTTAAAAGAAAAAAAATTAAAAATAAAATAAAAAAAGGAAATAAAAATATCAGGGGGATTAAGAAAATTAAAAATAAATAAATAAAATGGATAAAAAGATCGTGGAGTAAAAAATAATAAAAAAAATAGATCTCAGGTAAAAAAATGATAAAAAAAAATAGTTTAATGAAAAGTTAGAAAAACCTTATATCCCTATATTTAAGAATTCGACAGTTTAAGGTAAATAGTTAAGTAAACAGAATTTACACTGTCGTGAAAACTGACGTAGCAGTCATAGACCAAATACCTGACTATTAATGAAATTTAAATTGAACGTAATTAAAATTCGAATAAAGTTCAAAATTGTCTTGGAAACATCTTACGCAAAGAAAAGACCGAAGTATGTTAGTTTAGTGCTCCATAAGATGTGTTGTACATATTCATACCGAAACTGTCAATATCTACAGGATTCGGAAAGGAGAATATTAATATTGAAAATACAATTATATAAAAAAAAATTTTATATTTACACCATCAGGATTTCAGACTCATACACATACAGGGATTGTATGTCAAGTCTACTATTAGATTTCTACTGAACACTTGCTGCTTTATTAAAATAATTAAAAATGTTTTAGTTAAAAATTTCAAAATAATATTCGGTGTTGATAATTGTTATTATGGCTAAATGTGGTCCATTTAATTTAACTATAAATGAAATTAATCAATTTATCATTAATTACATATCTTCCACCAAAGAAGAATATCTTTTTTATTCTTTTTTGAAGAAATAATTATAATTGTAAGTTTATTGACTGACCAATCCTAGCTGCTTGTCTTCTGCGTTTTATAGGATGCTGTCCAAATCTAAAGTTCATTCTTAACTAACACATATATTCTGAATGACATTAAAAATTCTGACTAATAAACTGAGTTTGATCAAAAAATTTATTAAGTAAAAAATGCTGCGTCATAGTTATTGATGTAACAAATATAGTTAAAGTTAGAGAATTATAAAGCCCTTGACTAAAATAAATCAAAGTTCATGTTAGGGTTAGGATTATAATTAGGATTAATAAGTTAAAATACATTTGTTTTCTTCAATTAAATTGCTAGTTGTATTTTATAGATTTTTTTTATATTTTATAATTTTGAAAGGATGTTACAAAATCGAATATACCTTTATATAATTTTTGCGAAAGTTATACAAAGTGGATTTGAATATTTAATACTTTGCGAATCGATTTATACAATCATTTTCTTGATATAAAAGTCTCGATTTTATCATTCTCCTCAGTAATTCGCAAGACCTGGACCTATATTTGATCTATAAAATACAGCATACTTTTTTGGAGTCCGATTTCTTTCGTTACTCTTACAGTGTATCCAGAATTAAAATCATTTTTCGCAAAAGAAAATAAAAAACTATCTGATATTAAACCCCAATAATTTTCAAAATTGTAAGGTTCCCAGCTTATTGGATAATAACCACCAATTCATTTTCTTGTGATTCTGAAATCATAATAGTTTATCAGATAATTGATAAAACACTTTAGCTTCAAACCCATCTCTACTAGCACGATAAAGAAGATTAATGAATAAGGAATATCCTTAGTATTGTATAAGAATTTGCAATTATGGGTAAATGTACTTTACTAATGAAAGCAGAATTAAAAGATATTTCATGCCTTGAGGTATTTTGCGGTATATTCAGATCCAAATGATATCTAATTATATTTTTATAGAAATTTCTCAGGAATATTAATTCAAATGGATCAACTTTTCGCACAAAATTTTCTTGAGTAATCTGAAACCTTCTGCTTACTTTATAATTGTTTATAAGTAAAATATAAACGAAAGTACTAATTACAACAATCAATTTCTTCACTAGTATGATAAAATTAAAATTATTAAATTTGAATTTCAAAGATTTGAATACAATTATTTCTCGACAATTAAAGAAAGGCGATACCGGAAACTAGTTTGCTGTCAAGAATTCTACTGTAATAAAATGTGGGAGTATTAAAATACATGATTATATACTCAATTACATTGCTCGAAGAAGAGTTTATAAAGAAAAGATCATTTTAATAAGCAAGTTAAAAAGGAACAACTTGAATACCCTAACCCAATTTTGCGGCTGAACATAATCTAATTTAGTTAAATTAAATATACCGCCGATTTTCTTTTTTTTAAAAAAAAGTTAAACGCCGCCGATGATCAAAGTGAAGAAAATTTTATTTTTTACTATTTACAAACGGGCTATTGAAACTTTAATGTGACGAAATATTAGAAGTTTGACTGACAAGATATATTTATAAACATTTAGCTATGCAAAATAAATAAATTGAAAGGATATGAGATTGTAGACGCAGAGGGTTGATGTAAAAAAAAAAAATTCAAATCTCATGACTATATTACTGGAAATCATGATTTTGATTGTGCAAAAAATTCATAGCACCATTCATCTTATGTTATTTTAAAAGGTAGCACAAATCATAAATTAATTTTATTTTGAAACAGGAGAAGTAAATAGAAAATAAAAAGAATTCTAGAAATTTAAATTGGAATATTCGATCTAGAATTCTGTATATCGAGTCGTAAATATTTTTCTGAAATAATGTAACAGTAAACTATAAATGTCGTGAAATTCTCAAATTTCAAAAGTCATATTTTTGACAAGCTTTTATTAATATGTTGATCTAACTACAAATTAAAACCCAGTCCTATATCAATTACATTTTACCTTTTGTATATAATATTGGTTATAAATGTCATTGTGGAAACTAATACTCACTCATTTACATTTATGTTTCGTCAAATATATTGTAAAAATTGCTTATTCAAGTATATTAGTTATATAACTGTTGATAATACATATTTGGATGTGCTTATAATTAGAAATAATGTTAAAAGTAATAGACATGAAGCTAGGACTACAGATTTCTGCACACGAAATATTCAAGAGTGGTGTAAAACATGTAGTGACATTTTATTTTTCAAACAAGTATATCATTTTAGTACCTTTAATACGAGTTTTAGGGATGGAGATGGAGTTAAATTATTCGAAAGTTATAAGGATTGCAAGTTATATGGAAAATTAATTTATCAGGACTTATCAAGTTTATGTCCTAATCCTCAAACATGTTCAAATAGTTATAAAATTTTTTCTGGATGGGTAAAAACAACTTTAACTAAGAAGCTTATTCCAATACTTTATTTGCCATGGTGGGATACGAGTTATTATGGATGTATACTACCCTCGGAAAAGTATCCGGTTAAGCTCTTCTTAAATTGCTCGAGATCAGACATATTAACTAGCTATTTTTTTTTAAATAAATCTCCTGGTTCTGACAATTAAGTTCATGTTTATATTCGTGTAATAATGCGTAGATAAACAAAAACGTAAACATTTCTCTTTTTTTCAAACTGCGCCGTTCGATATAGGAAAAAGTCGCAAATTAAATGAGTTTGAATGCGGAAAAATAATCGGTTTACAGATAGCTGGAAGAACCCATGAAGCTATTGCTCGTCTTTTAAAGATTCCACAAAGCACAATTACAGATATATGCTAATTCTAGTATTCTAGTAATGGATCAAATGAATAATGACGATATCAAACACTAAAAAAATTTTAAAGAAGAATCATTGATCTTCTCTTAGTGAAATTCATCACAATTTCCAGAATTTAAAAAATAAAAAAGTTTCACAAGATACTATTCGTAAAACTCTTCATCAAATGGGAATTCATTCACGAATTGCTGCGCCAAAGCCACTTCTTACAGAATCTCAACGTGAAAATCGATTAAAATGGTGTATGGAGCGACAAAGTTGGTCAATTCAAAAATGGAAAACAGTAATTTGGAGTGATGAATCATGATTTACTCTTTGAAATTGACGGACCTGGTCGTGTTTGGCGAGAAAATGGTACCCGATATGATATTAAAAATTTGACTCCTACAGTCAAACATGGTGGCGGTAGCATCATGGTATGGGGATGCTTTTTAGGGAAAGGATTAGGTCCACTAGTAAAAGTTGAAGGAAAATGAATCGGCTAGATTATATTGATATTTAGAAAAAAATTTATTGCCATTTATTCAATTTAAATATTACAGACAGCTTTATGCATTCCAAGATGATAATGCTCCAGTTCATACAGCGAAGGATGTCAAAAACTGGATTGTTCAGAAAAAGGTTAAGGTACTTCCCAACTGGCCCTCTCAATCACCAGACCTTAACCCGATTGAACATTTATGGAGTGAACTCAAACGAAGGTGCAGTAAACGTACTGTGCATCAAAAAATCTTCATGAACTTGAGGAAATATTGCAAGAATGGAGAAAAATTCCATCTGAAACCTATATTAAACTTATAGAAAGCATGTCACATAGAATTGAAGCATGCATTAGAAGCCAAGGATGGCCTACTGAATATTAAATATATTAAATGTTTTATTTATATCGAAAATCTCAAATAAATAAAATATTATTTTAGTTGACCGGATACTTTTCCGAGGGTAGTGTATAATTAGAAGTAATTCTCATAAGTATCAGATTGCTGATTATATGAATAATATTGCAAAAGATTCTAATCCATATAATGTTTATAATTTTATTAGACTTGTAAAGGATCCCTTACATTTAAGAATTAAGAATGATTCTATATTAACGTTTTATAAACTTAAAAAAATTGCAGAAGGAGGTTTCGGTATTATTTACAGAGCTAATTGGTTAGAACTTGTGCCCGCAATTTATATTTCTAATACATATTTAAAACCAATTAATACAACTGTTGCTATAAAAAAATTTTTAAATTCGAAAGATATTAATAAATATTTTCTAAATTAGGTAATAAATTGACACTTTCTGAAATATTTAATAATTTAAAATAACCTAAATATTATTCTTTTTTTAGTTAAGTACGCATCTTTCTTGTTTTACTTATTACAAGGAAGGATACTCGAATTATAAGATGTTTTGGTATTACAAAAGATCCTGAAACAAATGATTATATGCTAGTGATGGGTTATGCATCAGGAGATTTGCATAATAAATTTATTAATTTATCAAAATAAAATGGAAAAAAAAAATTAGGAATTTTATGGCAAATTTTATATTGGTATATATATTTATTATTTTTAATATAATTATTAACTTATAATACTAATTTTAGTTCTTTTTCATTAGACTCGAAACTATTCACAATAACAATATTTTACATGGTGATATTCATAGTGGTAATATATTATTTGTTAAATTATATGCTCGAAATTTTCAATGGCAGGTTGGAGATCTTGGATATTACAGCCTGCCAACAATACGTCATTAAATAATGAAATATATGGAGTAATTCCTTATATTGCGCCAGAAATATTTAATGGTTTTCATATTCAAAAGAACTGATATTTATAGTATAGGCATGATTATGTGGGAATTAACGACTGGTTGTAAACCATTTGCAATGTCGAACATGATTATATGAAATTATTGATGGAAAACGCCTGAAATTACAGAAGTATGCTAATTTAATGAAAGTTGCTCGGATTCTGATCCTGCAAAAAAAGCCATTTATAAAAGAAATTAGTAGAACTATTGGGTTGGTATCATGGAAAAAATAGTAACGATATATTTGTTCTTGCTGAAGCGAAACGACGAGAATTAATTAAATTAATCAAAAGGTATATATAAATTAATAGCATTCTAATTCAATAAATATTATGTATTAATTTGAGTCGACTTCATGCAAGAATATTTCTCGAAAGAGTATGAATTTGACATTCTAAGGTATCGCAATTGATTAAATTAAATTTGAATATAGTGAAATTTTTAAAGTAGAAATACGTAAAATATTGAATTTCAATTACTTTAAAAATATTTTAGTCCACCTGCAATAAATGCATACAAGTATTTCAGCTGAAAAATCAAGAAAAATTAATTATATTGAGGAATCAGAGGCTAATACTCAATTTAATAGTAAGTAATGTATTATATTATTTATTCTTTTATAATATTCTACATTTCTTAAATTAGTATCGAGACAATTTTGCAAATAAATTTTAGGAAAGCATATCAAAATTGCTGAAGTTATGCAAACATATGAATTGTTTTATCATAAATTTACAAATATTATTTAAAATAAAATGGATATTTAAAGTGGAATTTAATAATAATTGGCATTGAGACTATAAATCCATTATTATTTTTATTTATTATATAATCTTTCTTAATGTATCGTTTAATAATCACAATAAAATTTTATACGTACTTAATAGAATGATATGAAAGGCTTCTAATAATCATTAGACCTGAAAAAAAAAAAAGAAATATGTGTATGTGTGTGTGTGTGAATAAGATAAGTGCTGCGACCCGAAGAGATCGAACCCTAAAAAACACCTTATGTCTAGACAGAAAAAAGTTCTTTTTATTCCTGATATACAATAATCAGATTTATATTTGGAAAATATTTTTTGAAAACAAAATTTGAATATTTAACATAAGAAAAGCCAATAAAATATAAAATACGTATAAAGTATATTGTGGAGCATAAAAATATTGTAATAAATATTTCAGAAATTTCTAAATCTTTTAGCTAACCATAAAACTGAATGTATTGATTAGTTAAAAGTAGATAATATTTTACAGAAGTGCTAAGCAAAATAATACAAGCTTGCCGGCAGACTTTTGTATTTGCTAATAATTAAGTTTGACAAATAATTTAAAATATTTTTTTTTTTTTAGATTAAACTTTTTGTTATCTTTTAAATATATTTAACTTCAAAATTAAATTAGTTTAAAATTTTTAATTTTTTTTTTTAAATAAAATTCAATACGTTTTACAGAATTGTTAATCATAAACACTTTTGTAATAAGTACAAAGCTGAGGAATAACTATTTCTTCAGTTCGCTGGTTGTCAAGCTTTAACTGTTGCATATTTTCAGTATATATATTTGTCTATCAAAGATTTTAATCTTTTATGATTACGTTTGTACATTTATAAAATTCTACATCCTTTTTTGTTATTCGAAATTACAAATTCTCGTGCACGGATATTGTGATAAACTGTACAACTCGTGATGGTTATAGAAGTCATTTCATTTCCTTTCATTGACTAAAAACTTGAAACATCCGTTTACAGGTTTATTGACTATCTTAATTTGGTATACTATTATATTTATATTATATCCATGCGAATCTCTAGGTATTTTCAGCTTGTATAACATTACTTGGTCGTCTACAAAAAATACGAATGACCGTAGTAAGATCATAAATAAAACTAATATCTATAGATAATACAACTGTAATTTAAGCGACGTGCGTTGTGGTCGATTGTATTATTGTTGATGATGGTGGTCGTGATGGTGGTGGTGATGGTGGTGATTTGTTTGGTGGGAAACTAGAAATCCATAAATAATTTTCTGTATCGGGTATGTAGAGTTTGTTGCTATTTTGTCCATCAGTTCTCTTTCATGAAAACGTTAAAATATATCATATTGCCTTTTTTCCTAAAAAACAAAAATAAATGTAACATCCTAGACATACCAAACATGATGAATATATATCTGTTTTCTACGAGTTCTGCACAGTGTTCATTAAGCGCTGGGGCTTGTAATCCATAAATGACTAGAATTCTCCATTGGAATGATATTTTTGTTGTTTCTAATATTACAACGTTGGGTGTTACATCAAGTCCTCGACTATAAGAAGTTAGTGAGGGTATTAAGAAAGAAAGGTATTAATTGACTTGTGTATGATATCTACGGTGATCGGTCATTTCTTTTGGTTGCGGTACAATTTGTCTACTCAAGTATTATCAATCGTATTAAATATTTCGATCTATATTATAAAATTAGTAATTTACCATTACGAGAATACAGTCTTGTACTTTACCTAGCCAATAGGTCTAATGTGCGGGAACATCATTCTCTGACATCCATATCCTCCAATGATGACCAACCGTCCATCATTTAACAGTACGGAAGAAAAATTATCTGCCAATATTGAAAATTGAGGTGTCGGTAACAGAGTCTAGGTGATTGAAAAAGTATCAAATAAATATCACCTAGAAACTTGCCATTATGACCACCATGAAGATAGGCCTTTCCATTATTATCACTTAAAAGTACAAATTGAACTCTCCAATTCAAATTAGGCGCGCTTGACATTGCTATTCTTCTCCATTTATTATTTAGAATATCGTATTCTAATAAAATTTGTTCATTAACTATTTTATCTTGACTAAACGGGTCAATTATAGCACCACCAACAACAAAAATAAAATTATTATTATGACCGCCTAAAACAACTCCGCTTGATGCAAATGACAAAAAGGTCGGACTTTCAACCGTGACCATGGTGGTGAATCTGTCGTCATTGAAGTGGTAAGACCTAACGATAATATTTCGGATATGACATTCTTGTCAACATCATTATATCCTCCATGAACATATAAAATGTTATCTTTGATTACACTTGTAGCATCAGTCCGCTCTTGAATTAATTGACAGTTTATAGGTAGAATAACAAAAAAAGGTAAGAAAAGAAATATATTGAACATTTTAAGCAATTCATAAAGAAGAGAAGCAGGACAGAAAAAAATTTTGTAACCGATATAAAATGTATGAAACTGATGCATGTGATATTCAAATTACTTTAGGTTAGTTCAAATGATCGACATCAATGATCTGTCCCTTTAGAAAGGTTCATATATAAAAACGATGGTTATTTGCCTGGTTATAATAAGGGAATTAGTTAATTAGTTTAGGTATAAGTTTTAGATGAGATTTAGTACGAGAAACGTTCCAAATTTGAGGCAACACTTTGATAAATTGATAAATAAAGTTTTTTGATCTGGTTTCGAATTTATAATTATTGGTGACCTTGATCAGCTTTGCGAACTAAAAAAATGGAAGGTTTTGTTACTTTTTACCGTATCCATAATAAATGCGTTTTATTTTTTAACTTGTTTTTTATTTAAAAGAAATTTAATAAACATGCCTTTAGAATCAGATTTAAATGCTTCAACTAAACATTATAACTGGACCTTGAGAGGAAATAAATTCAAAGTTATACTCCAAACCATTGTTAATGATAATCCGTTTGCGTCACTAAATGACTGCGTCAACTAATATCATAGCTATCACGGTTATCGCTGTGATATTTATTATAACGTTAATCATTATCATAATTATATTTATTTTCATAACTATATTTATTTTCTTTATTATATTTATTTTCTCTATCATATAATTGTATTTTATACTGGATTGTTGCCTTGACAAACTAACAAGTTTCTATCGTACAATTAATAAAGTATAATCTTAACAACATAAAATTATATCTTTGCCAATATCTATTTCCTTAAAACATAAATCATCAATAAAGACGATCTGACCCTTCAACTTAAATAAATTCGTGTTTATTTCTTTCATAGTTTATTACTTAAACTCCCTGTTAGCAAATAAGCTTTGTTATCCTAACGACGTAGTGTTTAGGCTTATCACCATTTACTGAAATTTACTTCAACAGCAACAGCAAAATTTCCTCCTCAACAAAAAAAGTTCCTCTAACTCCATTTACAAAAATGTGTCGTTATTTATAAATATGTTGTCCTAAATTTTAATTAGGATTGGTTAATGGATTTTGGGATTAAAAATCCGAACGATCGGGCATAATTCCGAACTTGTGTAAAAAAAATCTTTGAAAATATTAGTTTTTGAAAGACCACAAAATTATAAAAGGATTATTTCGAATTTATTTATCAATTCAATGCATTTTTTTTAATTGAATGATACAGTAATTTATTTCAAATTATTCCTTTTTTTTTTACTTCATTCTCCTCTTTTAGGCTAATAAAATGAAAAACTTTATGAAAAATTTTATTATATAAGAGCTATTAAAAATTGAATAAATTTGATAGGATATTAATTTATAAAATTCAGGGCAAGTTCCTTGAGATGATAGAACAAATGTTAATCGTCGAGTTTTTAATTTTTTGTGGACCGTAACCAACCGGGAAAGACCAAAGCTTTATTATTGATAATGGTTACTCAGAATACTATCTCTACCAACTTCATCAACAATCGATGAAAAATTAAGTTAATTAAAAATATCAACCCATAATGGGTTGGGTAATAATTAACTTAGGGTATGTGTGCTTCATCATTGATGTCAACCTATAAAGTCTCAAAATAGAATTTCTAACGAATTAACAATATTCGCTGTACAATACATTTTGCAAATCTCTTGAATGGAAGATTGAATGGAAGATTTAAAATGTTATATAGTAAATTTACAATATTTATTTTTATTATAATAAAGTTGTTAGGTGTTCTGGAGTAACACGGATCCAGTTAATAAATATTTTATGATGTTAATTAATATTATAAGATGGGAATTTTGTGTGATTATATATTGAAATCTAAGAATATTAAAAATGTAATGA
This sequence comes from Funneliformis caledonium, assembly GCA_910591825.1. Taxonomy (NCBI): domain Eukaryota; kingdom Fungi; phylum Glomeromycota; class Glomeromycetes; order Glomerales; family Glomeraceae; genus Funneliformis; species Funneliformis caledonium. Next base: position 19,702 of record CAJVPQ010000756.1, read on the forward strand.
AAATTATATACAGTATTTAATGAAATCGCAACAGTTCTTATGGTTCACAAAGATTTCATCCGGTAATATATAATTAGAGATTGGTGCTTGTATTGATGATTTAGGAATGTATCAAACTGCAAAGAAAACCAGAATAGGAAAGACGATTTGTTTGGAGTATTGCCTTTTATTGTTCCAGAAGTTTTACTTGGTTGACCATATACCAAAGCAGTAGATATTTATTCCTTTGGAATGCTGGCTAATAAATTATTTTCTGAAGAAATTCCCTATGATTATTCGGCCTCACTTTAGCTATCGAGACAAAAATATCAGAAAATTCCTTGTGTGTTTTATTTTAAAATGTATCAAGAGAATAGGCTAAATGGAAAAGAATTTACCTAACTGCTGAATCCTACTACGATAAAGGTAAAGATAATAGTTAAATTTCAAATCAAAATGATGAAAGAACTAAGAGCATCAAATTAAGTGTTGTCCGTAGACACATCTATAAACTGCATATACTAGCAGTAAGTGAAGTCCATAAGACTTTGTATGTATTCATTTTATATATAGCTCAGAAGTTTTAGTTGTATTGATTATTAATAAGTAATATGATTGTAAGTTGATTTTAAAAGTTTTATTGCGATAAATGTTTTGAAACTTATCTTGTTCATCAATTATTTTGTCTAACGCATTAATCCACAACATATCATACTGTGATTTATCGGCAAGATATGTAGTTTTATCTTGTTGAACATTCGTAATAAAAAACCGGAATTACAAAATCGATTGTAATTTTATTTGGCAATATTTAATAAAGTTAAATTTTTTTTTATTTAAAAGCTGGAAACGAACCAAATTATAATGTTAGGAGATTCGTTTTCATGGTTTTCGATAATGAACTCGCAATGTCGTTTCATCGAACCTGCGAGATTCGTTAACACGAATTCTAGAATTTACCAGCCATAAATCTCTAATTCCGTGAGATTTTTTTGGCATACGGCGCTCTACGTTTTCATTAACAATAGCACACAAATTTCTATCAGATTTAAGTCTGGACTATCCGAGGGCTAATCTATTACTTCGTGACATTATTTTGGAGAAATTCTTCAGCAATTATGACTCATTTGCTTCGGGTCATTGTCTTACTGAAGCCGCCAATCATCACTGTCTCTGGAATATGCTTCTCAAGTATTTCGACGTATTACTCGGCATTCATAATTCGGCGGATACAAAACAAGCTTGTTTTACCTTTACGCAAATTCCGCCATGCAAAAATCTTTGTTTTGTTCTTGGCATGGGACGTATCGGACCGAATTTTTTGTGCCAACGCTTCACAATATTCTGGAAAGTTGGAAGGCCGTTTCATACGAAAATAAAGTTGTGCTCAAACCATCATTTGATGAGCTGCTGCGCCCATTCGATTCGTTTTCGTTTATGAGTGGTGGAGTCTCCCTTGGAAGGGATTTTTTATAGCCATTGGCTGGTAAATGTCTTGAAATTAGGTTTTTTTAACGGTGTTAGTCGCAAATCATACTGCGCCTCAGATGAACTCACACTGCGGCGATTATCATATATATATATGATACATGTGACGTTTGAATTACTTTGGATAAATCCTTATATTATATAGTTTACTTTTCATTACTTGTATTATATTATTTAGTTTCATTATATGTATTATTGAAAGGCGTAATATAGTAATAGTTAGCGATTTTATATAAATAGTCCTGTAAGTTGACCTTAAGTCGACAGAGTTTTCTCAGATAAGATTCTAATAAGTCTTGGGATTGGACTAGACTTATAACTCTAAAGATTAATAAAGTTACTATTTTACACTTTAACCTTCTTCTTGTCTTCATGATAACTAACTACACAAGCGAATCGTAATAGTAAATCGTTTTTGATTGTTAATCATTTATTTCTTTTAGGAAAGACCTTCGAGATAACTGAGATTTTAATATATTTAATTAACTTGGTTTCGGTACAATTCCAGATCTAACACCGGTTAATATAGATGAATTTAAGTCAGGCCGTAATTCAGTTTCCGGCCAGAATTAGGATTATTATGATTGTAAAAATAGTCTAACTCTGGCCAAATTTATAGTACTGGCCTAAGTTAATTTTACTAAAATAATGTACACATAAATTTATAATAAAATTGAATTGATAATGTTAAAGCTCAAAAATAATGCTTGCGAAAGAAAATTTATTAACCGCTGTTAACTATGTATGTTATTTTCATCTCTATTGTGCAGCCTTTTTGTTCCATTGTCTCGAAAGAAGTTCAATTTTGAAAGAAAATCAAAAATTTTAACCAAAATTAAGTATGAAAGGTTTCAGTAAAATTTTATAAAAATTTTCAGACATTTTATGAACATCTCTAATTCCAATAAGATTGAGAAGTTTTGGATCAAAATCATGAGAAATGCACGGATGAAATCAAAATTTTAAACTAGTATTTGTTATATTCACGTATTTATGGTATTAAAAAGTTTTAAATAATGAATTTTAACAAATTACCGTATCACAACAACACGTATTTTGTTTATCCTCAAAGTCTAGAAATTCACAATTCGAATTTTAGAAATAACACGTATTTACAAAAACCGGTTTCGAATCTAAAAAAAAATCGAACTGGTTTTAAATTCGAATGCTACCTGGCTAAAGATTATATGATTATCTGTTACGCTTAAATTTTTTCGCATGGTCCGAATAAATAAATAAAATTATTAGTTACTACCATTTTGGAATTATCGGTAGATAAATGAAGATATAGAAAAATTTTGTAAAACAATTCATTTGGGATAACCTAAATGAGCATTTGGGACATTATCCGAAATGTTCATTTGGTACATTGTCCGAAACGTGCATTTGGGACATCAACGCATTTGGGGTACAACGGCTACATGATCTAAAATAAGAGTGCGATTAAATGATTAAATCCGCAATGAAGTGGGTGCTTAAACTTGCCTGAGAAAAAAATATATGTTGGTATTGCTTACTAGAGAAAGCAGGTGGCGCAGAAGGGACGTTGAATTGGTAAAGCAATGGAAACACAAGGTAAAAATATGTACCTATATTTCAAGATACAAATCAATTTTTAAATATTTTTAAAGGATATTATTATACAGCATTTGATGTATATTTATATGTAATACGTCAAAATTATCCGTGTAAAAAAATTGGAAATCTCATTTGAAGCTAAGTTTTTCCGTAATTACGAAAAATGACATGAAATGCTCAGCACACAACACGGAATGTCTTACATCACTAACTTCAAATGAAAAACTACATACTTGAATTAATTTTATGAGAATTATTTTTATTAATGGACGAAAATGTTAATTGTTTTCTTCATAAATTATAAATAAGAAAAAAATCGAAATGTTTTAAATACTTTAAAACAGAAATTTACTTCTTAATAATTTGGAATACTTCATAATCTTCTATAGTAAATTTACCTGCATTATCTCTTATCATTTTTTCATAATAAGCTAACAGATAACTACAATCTGAATCATAATCTGTTAGTTCATTTGATGACCCCGTATAAATATCAGCTCCAAAACATGGTCCACAATTCTTGTCATATAATAAAGCTTTTTTTGCATATTCAACAACACTTAGAATCGCATCCTTGATAAAATTATCCTTATTTTCAAAAGAAAAAATAAAACTATCTTTGGTTTCACCCCATTCAAAAGTAGATTTCCATATTAGTGGATTGTATCCACCAATAATTTCTTCTGTTCCTTTTATTTTTATGAAGGTGACAGTCATAGGTTTATTATCGCATAATGTGTGAAACTTTTTAGGAGTAAATCCTTCTCGACTTCCTCTCAATAGTAATTCAAATTTATATGGCAAATATACTTCTTTATTAATATCCGCTTTATTTATCCATTTTGAAAT